>CAUYSK010024969.1:0-97403 GCA_963575035.1 Avahi laniger | reverse complement strand
TAGCTCTCTGGGAGGCAGAGGCGGGCGGATTGTTTGAGCTCAGGAGTTCGAGACCAGCCTGAGCAAGAGCGAGACCCCGTCTCTACTAAAATTAGAAAGAAATTAATTGGACAGCTAAAAATATATAGAAAAAATTAGCCGAGCATGGTGGCACATGCCTGTAGTCCCAGCTACTCGGGAGGCTGAGGCAGGAGGATCGCTTGAGCCCAGGAGTCTGAGGTTGCTGTGAGCTAGGCTGACGCCACGGCACTCTAGCCAGGGCAGCAGAGTGAGACTCTGTCTCAAAAAAAAAAAAAAAAAAAATCCGTACCTTCTGGATCATTGGCTTCTAAACAAAAGGCAGATTTTTTTTCTTCTTGGTCCTATTGCACGAAGTAGCGGCATGGATATGAATTGTAGGAAGTGCCCCAGAGGGCAGTGTTTCCTAGGGCCCCAACTTTTGAGTCTCTGGAACAAGGTTCTGGTATCCAAGATACTTACACGGCAAAACCCAGAATTCTGAAATTGGGACTGACTGTCCTTCCCTACCTACCCGGAGAAAAAGCCCAAAAAGTGCTGAAGGAAGTAATACTAGGAGTCCGTGTTTCTTCTGTTTGGCCGCCTGACTGAAGCGACATTTGGAGCCAGCTTGTGGAGAATGAAGAAATAGGCAGATACATGCAAAACTCACAAAAGTCGCATTTCGAGTAGGGGAGGGAGCTTCACGTTAGCAGTTCGGAGTGGGAAGCATGCTGGCAGTGGACGCTGCTTTGCCGTTTTGGAGGGTCATAAAAGGAGACCAGTAGCCAGTGTGCCCCGGAGGCATGTGTCAGACTCGGTGGAATCACCCCACTTTCTGCCTCTTACCCCTCATTTCCACAATAATGCATTTTCTTTCACTTTTAGCAGCACAGCAAATCTTGTCCTCTGTGGACATTTCTCCAGAGACAAAATACACCTGTCAGTTTAAGAAGACAGCCTGTTCAGTAGCTTAATTACTTTGTAACAATAAAACACATATTCTCCGAGATTTATTATGTGAGTACTTCCTGCACTCCTCTGAATTGGAACTCTCAGTTTAAATGCCAGCCAAGTGTGCTCTTAGAGAGCTGCAGCTCCCGTTCCATTTTCGTGGTTTTATGCTTTGGCTATGCATCACTCCAAATGAGCTGCAGTCTGTGGAACTTAAAGATCTCTCTGCATTTGTATGCCATTTTCTTAAGTACTGGTGTTGATTTCCTTGATTTGAAATAAATTCTCACTTGCCTTTTAAACTTCATTTTGTGACCCACTTGGACTAAGCTGCTGGTGGCCCTCATCCTCTGCCGCTGTGGCATCTGCTGACTTTCTGTGTTCCTCCTTGGACCCGTGTTGGGGACAGACCTCACTGTAGTTGTGACAGGGTGGTGGTGCCTTCGCCAGTGTTTGCTTTCTGCAGTGTTTTCTGACTTGATCTGGTTACTCTCAAACTGTCCGGTTTGTCTGTTGAAAACATGGATGTTTCCACAGCCCCCTTCCTTATAGTGCCGAGTCCCATGACTTAAGTTCAGCCACAAGTGCTAGTTGAAGTGTCCACTGTTACCAGAGGGACACACGTGCCTCATTGTGCGAGTAAGTTTCATCCTGGCAGAGAAGCGGCTTTCTAGCATAGTGGTCGAGCGAGATCTTCAGATGACTTTTCTTACCTGGTTTCCCAAACTGCGTCCCAGGTCGCTTGCTTTCTCTTCTCGTTTTCTCTCTTTTGTCCACATTTGAGCCACGGATGCTCCCAGCTCACACTGCCTTTAGCAAATACTGCTTTTTGACTCAGACCCTGACAGTTTAGTTCATTCTCTTCCAAAGATGGAGTCACGACCCAGCCTTCCTCTTCACTTCCAGCTTTCACGCCTTTGTTATCTGCCTCTTCCAACAGCAGATGTCGAGAAGGGACTGACCCCAAGCTCTTTCTGGGGACAGAATTTTCCTATGAACTATTTTCACAGCCACCCAATCAGATTTCTCTCTCTCTTTTTTTTTTTTTTTCAGATTTCTCTTTTAAGTGTTGTTTTGCTAAAAGAAAAATTGTTAGGAAATTTGAGCCCTGCCAAAAAAAAAAAAAAAATGCTGAAAACGCTCATACTATGTTAGAAAAGAAAGAAAGAAATAGTGAGCCTGGTCTCCACCCTGAGAGATGCTGCCCATGGGTCACCAGGAAAAGTAATGCTTATTATTATAATCCTTCTGGGAGGGGTCCTGTTGTGTGGAGAGAAGGGTTTGGGCTCCAGAGGTGGATATGCTGCGTGACTCAGGATGACCTTACACCAGAAATCCCGCAGGGGGCCTGAAGCAGGGCCTTAGTTGCATCATAGGGCTGGGGAACATTGGGGGAACCACCCGGGGCAGGATCTGGAAATGCAGCGCTGCTCCGACCGTATGTGGGGACCACAAACTGTCGCATGTTGATCTCTTCCTCACACGTGGAAACTTTCATTCTCACATAGGAGGGCAGAAAAGCAACATGAGACCCACCAAGAGGAAGGAGGGAGAAAGAAAAAGGGGCAATCATTTATTGAATATTCATGAGGCCAGGCACTCTGCTCAGGGGTGTGTGTCAATCAAACATGACCCTACTTGAAGCTCACAGTATCACATTAGGATTATTCTTGTTTTGCAGATGGGATAATGGGCCGAGAGGATGTCACTTATTCACTCATTCATTCCTTCCACAACCATTCACTGGGGAGCTCAGTTTTCCCAGGCACTGCCTAGCAAGGCAGCAGGAATACCGAGAGGAGAGAGCTGGTTATTTTCTTGAACTCAGTCTGATCACACAGTGCTATTATCTTTGACAACTATGCCTATTCTGCTATCCCAGGCAGCTGTCAGGAATTAACTTACATAGCCAGTTTACTAATGAAAACGGTGCTATTCATTGTCAGAACGAATGGGAACGATTCCAACTGTCAGGTAATCCCCAAATCCCTGTTTTAAATTTGTTGTTTCTAATGTTTTTCTAATTAATGGCAAATGTAATAAATGCATGGCATGGTTTAGAAAATGCTTTCATGTTTATTATCTAATTTGCACCCATCAGCCCCTGAAGATGAACTTAGAAACAGGAAAGAGATTCCGTTTTCCACGGCCCAAGCTCTTGCTCAATCTTCCTTTCTCCCACTGTTGCATTCTGAGCTCTCGGATAAGACAGAAAGCCACAGCCCTGGTGGACTGATGTTTTCCAAGCTGGCTGTGTTTCAGCATGTACTTTTCCTGACATCAGGGAGGCAATGAAGTGTACTGATTTAAAAGTCTCCTTTGGGAGATAGTCCTCAGTAAGCTACACAGAGATGGTTAGAGCACCCAGCAAGTAGTTGAAAGCAATTCGGGCCCCAGTGAAGCAATACGTTAATATTCTATCTGGGAATTACTGAACGTGACCCAGAGGGTGGGCAAGTACATCCAAGTTATCCTGATGCGTGGTAGGGGAAGGCTATGAATAACAGGAATTACTGCAACTGGTGATTCAGCTCTGATTAGAAAGGAGATTAAAAAAAATTTTTTAATGATGGAATTGACCATTCATTAAAACATGCCGGTGTAGTCATGAGTTATTGTCCCAGATTTGTACTTTCTCACACAGATGGGCCTTCTCCATAGATAGATTTCATATAGAAAGAATAAATAGCATTATTTTTGCCTTTGAACTAGCTCAAGTGAGTGGAAAACCCCTGAGAGGAGCAGTAGTTAATGACACTAAGTTGCTGTCACTTAGTGATGTGAGCCTGAAAAAACCAACATTCCTGCATCTCAGTTTCCTTGTCTGTAAATGGGGACTAAAAATCCTGTTGCAAAGAGTTGAAGGAAGAATTAAATTAGATCATGTAAAAAGATCATACAAATATGGTAGACTATAAATAAATAGGGATTTAAAATGGATTAACTTAAAAATTTTTGATTGGAGGAGAGTATGGTGAGACTGTTCTGTGATAAAACAGCATGGTTGTTAATTTCTGTTGGTTTATGTAAGTCTACAAGCGAAAAATAGTATCGATCAGAGTCAACATTTTGGGTTTAGCCAGTTGAGTGGTTAAACAAGCAAAGCCACTGAGAATACTGAAACGACCACATTTTACTCATTTCACGAATAAATATTAATTCAATAAACATTTATCAGTCACTTACTAAGTGCCATGCTGTATACGAGGCACTGCGCAACCAACGGTGCTCGGTAAGAGAAAATCTCGTCCCGACCTCGACGGAGCTGCAGCGCAGCTCAGCAGCCAGGCGTCAATGGGATTATCCGCACGAATATGTGAAAGCACAGCTGACAGACATGACATGATACATGACAGACTTCAGGGCCACTGGTCTCACGGCAACAGCCGTTAGAAAAAATTCATCTGGTAGGAGACTGAGCTCCAAAGATGACAGTTCTCGCCTCCACAGCCGACAGGTGTGACTCTGAGGCACCGAGGGCTCCGGGGGGACGCAGGGCAGGTTCCAATTCTTTGACTTCCTGTTAGGATTATCTGAGTTTACTAAAAACCCACCACTCTCAGAGCATCAGCTAAGGATACAACTGGTGTCCTGAAGGGCCACTCTGCCCTGGCTCTGGATGAATCCGTCCCGACTCCAGCCAAGGCTCCACTGCGGCAGAACAGTGGAGCAGAGAGGCCAGAGTCAGAGCACCGCAGGGCGGGACACCGCCGTCCCAGTGGTCCTGGAAGTGAAATTCACAGGCACCTAACTCAAGAGACCAGGTCCGTCCAGAAAGCTTTCGTGGAAATGGAGCTGCTGAGGCCGGCCAGGTGCGTGACCCAGCCAGCTGCGGGGAATGCAGAGTTCCCCCGAGGTTCTCTGGGACTGGGCTGCCCCTGCCCTGGTGGGATTAATCTAGAACGTGGAAGTGCCTTGATAATTTGGAGTTTGGGGGCCTAGAGCTGCCAAAGATAGGCTTTGTGTGTCATCCTCAAAGAGAGACTCTTACCTGAGAGGGAATCGTAATCCACCCCTTTCCCAGCCTACACCCAATTGGGGACGTGGAAAAGCAACACTAAATTTGACAAATAGCAAGATCTGCGTTTTTTCTTTTGGCGATTGAATGTTACATGAGGGACAGTGACTATTTCCCAGTTAGATGCTTTGGAAAGTGCACTTGGATTTTTCCATTTTAGACAAGTGTCAGCTTTGCCTTGAGGCAGTGTCCATTGTACATACTTGTTCCAAATCACTGTTCAGTGTTGTCATTTCGCTTCCCTTTGCTTTAAACATTCAGCCATGTCCCTCGTCTCCGCGTGTGGAGGTGCGGTGTCCCTGTTGGGTCTCTCTGCATTTCTGGCAGGAAAGAGGCAATTGTGAACACCGTCAGTACTTGTGACAGGTCGGTCACTTTGGTACCGGTGCCCCAGTTGTTTAAAACTGAAGATGACGGTGACTGTGGGGGTGGCCTGAGTTGGGGTCAGATGGGAAGTGGAGACAGTTTCTGGAACGGGTCTGGCTGTCGCGCTGGAGTTTTCCATGGAGACGAAGAACGTCTTGGCTCCTGCCAGTTGGCCACCCCCCAGCGCCTGCCGGGCCAGGGCTGCACGGCCGGGCTGGGGCTGTCCTCCCACCGTCTGCAAGTCACGCCGCGCTGCGCGCAAACGCCGAGCACCCGCACTCCGCTCGCTCGGGAGCCGAGATGGCAGGATCCTGCCTGTTCCTGATGATGGCTGTAGTTTTATTTCGGATTTTCATTTAAACGAACAATTTAAGCCCTCAGCTGGGAAAGGGAATTTAAGTGTTAACAGGCAAAACCTCCGCCTGCCAAGGCAACGTGACCGAACCGGGGTCGCCTTTCCTCTTTCCCACCCGGGTTGCTGAAAGACCTGACTAAGGATCTGTGACAACTCTTTCCCAAAATGCATGATGGAAGGTTGGAAAACCCTGAATTATGAAATAAAGGGAGGCAGTTTTCTTTTGTCATCCTTGGCATCTGAAGTCATGAGATCAGCCCCGGGGAGGTACCACGGGCGCCTTGCTCTTGGGCAGCGTTTCCCGCGCGAGCTCTGCAGCGGCGCGGTGGGGAGTGGCTGACCCCACGAGAGTGACTTTGGGTGGCTGTAACGGGGAAACGAGTCAGTGCTCACCGAGGCTGTCTCCGGGGGAAATGAGGAGACTGCGGATTCCAGAAGGCCGCTGTTTAAGGGGCTCGTTCAGCTGCAAGGAGAGATAGGAGGGGCAGGAAACGTGAGCATGTGCTGCTGTTCGTTGGCTTGTGTCACGTGGCAAATCGTCCCTGACTGGGCTTGCGACCCCTCTTAATGTGCAGAAGAGCACCAGGAGGTTGTAGAGACAGATGTGTCCCCTCCTCAGCTGGAATCCTGACCCCAGAGGGGCACACGCCACTTCTCCCCGACTCCCCCTGGGCTGACTGCTGCTTCGGACGCCTGCCCTCTCTCCTCCCCAGCAGCCCCGTCGCAGGCGTGCCCCGGCCTGGTGCCGGACCGAGCCGCGTGGAGCTGCCATTGGGAGCGCGGGAGCAGGAAGAGAGGGGACGCAGGGGCTGCGAGGGCTGCACTTGGAGACTTGCTGGTGCTCACGGCAAATGGGGTTGACCTGTCTCATTCTTTCACTGCAGCGTGTCCGTGTGTCCACGTCGCAGGAGTTTTCCAGTGTGCACGCAGGCACGGTGTGCGTGTGTGTGTAGGTGGGGTTATTTTCTGGGTCAGAATAACTTTTTAAATCGATAAGCTTTTTCCTAGGAGAGAAAGCCCGTTTTGGTCTTCTGTCTAGATGGCTTTTATTCACTTGGGCCACAGAGGGCTTTGATTCATAAAGCTTTGTCCTCTTTTCATCCTTTGGGTGACAGAGGTCTCTGTTCTGCCCTGTGGCCCACAAGGCACACCCTCGCTGTCCACATCGGGATGGACCACAGAGGATGTGCCCTCGAAAGGCCCCTCTGCCAGCCGCCAGGGTGAAGGTGACACTCGGGTATTACCGACCAGCTGGCAGGACATCGATGCCCCGGGGCTGGGGAAGGGAGCTTGGCTCAGGGCAGCCCTGCCCAGGGGCAACTGCTGCTGGCAATCTGAGCGCCTCCCGTATTTCTTGTATTAACCTTGTGACATGCAAACAGAAATGGAACCCATCCCTCTCATCACGGAACCCGCATCCACTGCCTCCAAACTGACCCATGCGTGAGCAAGTGCACGCACTGCTCTGCGAAAGTGGAATCGAGGCTTTAGGGCTCTTGCTGACATTTCTTCTCTCTCCTTTCTAAAGCGCGGTGGGATGCGTCCTTTCACCGTAGCACTGTCTGATGGGCACCTCCTTGGCACCCGCCGATCCCAGCAAGACGTGGGTTTCTTTTAGCCGGAGGCTGTGAGGCCCGTTGGCCTGTGCCTGACTGGAAGCATCACTCTTGGCATCGAACCTGAGGCCTCTTCTCCGGCCTGCCCTCCCCTTCTCCCCTGGACGGTTACTGCACAGTCAGCCCGCCGCCCTCACCTTACTGCGCTAACGCGCTGCGACACCGAAACCTTCCAGCCGGAACGCAGAACTGTGAAGCGGCCGGCCTGAGGCTGCAGCCTGTGAGCCAAACCCACGCCTGCCGTCGCGTGTTCGCGGGCAGCCTCGCCGTCTCCTCGCTACGGCCCTCCGCCCCCTCACTGGCCTGCAGAGCCCCTGGGTGCTCCAGAGAGGGCTGGGTCGGTCAGCTGCGCCTGGCTCTTTTTTTTTTTTTAATGACTTCACAATGGAGAAGTTTAAACTTACATAAGAATGGAGAGAATAGTGCAATGAACACCACGTACCCACCACCAGCTTCAACGACTATTCACATATGGCCAATCTTGTTTTATCCACACTCGCACCCTCTGCTCTCTGCCGTCCACTGGATTATTTTAAAGCAAATCCTAGATATTGCATAACTTTTCTTTAGAGTTTGCAAACTGAGTTTACTCTTCAGAATATACTAAAGATCATGTATATATATATGCAATCCATGTCTCACAGTATTCTTCTTTCCTCCTCCCCTGCCTCACTTTATTGAGATATAATTGACAAAAACTGTATATATTTATGATGTAAAAAATAATGTTTTGATATATGTACATGTTGTGAAATGATTGTCAAGCTAATTAATATACCCATCACTTTGCATACTCGTGATTCATTCCTATGAATGAATCTACTCTCTTAGCGGTTTTCTTTCCTTTCCTTCTTTCCTTCTCTTTCTTTCTTCTTTCTTTCTCTCTTTCTCTTTCCTTTTTCCTTCTTTTTTTCTTTCTCTCTTTCTCTTTCTTCTTTCCTTTTTTCTTTCTTTTTTCCTTCCTTCCTTTTCTTTCTTCTTTTCCTTTCTTTCTTTTGACAGAGTCTCACTCTGTTGCCCGGGCTAGAGTCCCCTGGCATCAGCCTAGCTCACAGCAACCTCAAACTCCTGGGCTCAAGCGATCCTCCTGCCTCAGCCTCCTAGGTAGCTGGGACTACAGGCATGCGCCACCATGCCTGGCTAATTATTTCTATATATTTTTAGTTGTCCGATTAATTTCTTTCTATTTTTAGTAGAGACGGGTCTCACTCTTGCTCAGGCTGGTCTTGAACTCCTGAGCTCAAACAATCTGCCCGCCTTGGCCTCCCAGAGTGCTAGGATTACAGTCATGAGCCACCACGCCCAGCCAAGATAAGAGCTTTTAAAAAGCATAACCATCATTCATCAGGGTGTCTCAAAAGTCACCATATATAGAGAAAATGGGAAATTGTAGCTAAATATATCTTTATTTACAAAATACTCATTATAAAATTTTTCCTTTGTATGGAGACTTTTGGGATACCCTGTATTATCATACTCCAAACAAATAATAATTCCTTAATATGATCACATATCCCGTATTCAAATTTCTCTGATATCTTTTTTTTTTTTTGAAACATTTGGTTTGTCTGAGTGAGGGTCCAGACAGATCCACACATTACATTTGTTGACATATTTTTAACTCTTTTAAGTGAATTATCCAACCCCAAATCTCAGTAGTGCTGCTGCGTAGATACTGTGCTATAGTGTCATTTAACAATTTCTTTATCCGTTTATCTTCTGTAAACAGACAGTTATTAATAGACAGAGTGCTTGGTCCGATTAGGTCTGGATTTTGGCAAGAATATCTCACAGCGTTTCTGTGCACTTCCTGCTGCCTCACACCGGGAGGCGCGTCCCATCACAGAAAGCTTTTCTCTTTTTTGCGACGCTTTTCTATGAGTTTAAGTGTTGAGGTCTGATCGTTCCATTCGAAAGTTCCCATCGGCTAATGGTTTAGCATCCGTTAATGATCATTATAGGAAGATGGATGATTTCATATAGGGTCTGTCATTATTTCTATATTTGTTAGGTGTAATTCTTCTCTAGAAACACTTTCCTTTAATTATATCCCAAGGTACAGTGCACAGAAGATACCTTTCTTTAAAAGTAGTTACCAGAATAATGATTTAGTTCTTTAGCATGTGCCTAAGGTGACTTTGATTTTCAAAGTGTCATTATAAACTTAGGGATCCGAGCAGAGATGAAGCGTAACTGTTCAGTGCAGTCGTTACTCTCTCTGGTGCTCGTATTGTTCCATCTTGAGCAGGAGGGAGCCCATTTAAGTTGAATCCTGTGTCTCTGGACGTGACCACAGTAGTCTCCTGTGCTTTCTGCTACGACAAATGTTCCAGATTCACCTTACACGTTTTCTCTCTCCAGCCTAGACTCTGACATTTCTCTAAGGAGACCTGATTCTTTTTAGCAAGTGGGCCTGGTTTTTGGAGACATGCCTGCGTAAGTAGTGACGAACGGGTAAGGTCTACACACAGAGGGGACCAAGTCTCACACGTGAGCGTGATCAACTGCCACTGAATTTTTTACCAGGTACATTAAAAAATAAATCCCACCCAATTCCCCTCAACCAGGGTGCGTGTTTGAAGGTCCCTGATCTTTGCAGATCTTGGCTGAGTCTGATTCCTAGTCCTTCTCTGAGACGAAGCCAATTTACCTACAAATGTTAGATTCTTTCCTCTTCCTCTTATCCGCTACCACAAGCTCCTGAGGGAGGAAGTTCAGGCTCAGGGCTTGCAAGGGCTCTGCAGACGCGCAGAAGTTGCTTCAGCCAGAGCTGCCCCCGCGCATGCTCTGAGAGCCTGGTGCGGTCCGGGCCCATCCCTGTAGTAACTGGGGCGACCGGCATGCAGGTATGTAGACTGGTGTATGCCTGTGGGGAGTCTCTCCTCACACAGCAGATTTTCTAACTCAGGATTGCTGATTTTGCTGTAAGACACTGCCCACCAGGACTGAGGCTGCGGAATAGATCCAACGACACCCAAGTGACAGGGTCCTAGACGGCTTCTCCAAACTCCCCTTGGTCCATCTCCAGGTCTGGTTCCAGGCCTGCCCGGCCTCTCGAGACCCCTGGCTGCTGAGGGGCCCTGTAGAGGGTAAGCCCTGAGCGGGCAGGGCGCCTACCCATGTGACAGCCAGTGGACATGGCCGAGCCGCTGGTGCCCTGAGCTGCCGAACTGGAGGCATCAAATACAGCGAGCCCTGCGGTTACTGGGCAGGGTCAGTGAGAAGGAAGGTCAATGATGGAGAAAACCCAGTGACATTCTATATGTTAGCAAAGTGCCCCAAAGCCTGTCTGAGCTTCTTGTTTAAAGGGCAGGAAAACCCGGTTCCAGCCATTTCACCATGGAAGTGATGCAGCCGGCCTGCCCGCAGGGCCCCGCCACCTGCCTGCTCCTTGGCACTGGCTGCGCTGGGACAGGCATTCTGCAGAGTCACCCTCACAGCAGCATCCAGGCGTTTTCCCTCACAAACCTCAAGGTTCACTTTAAAAAAATTCCTAACGTCAGCAGCCTTTATACCCTATGTGAGAGGCAGATGCAGTTTGTACGTCTACGAAGCATCACCTATTTGCAGCTGGGGAAAGCCATGGCCGCCTCCTTTCTGGTGCTGGGGAAGGGAGCAGAGCCAGAGAGCTGTGTGGGAGTCATTTTCATACAGGACAGACCCGTGTGGCGCGAGCATTTCCCACCAAGCGCTTTATTACCCTTTGTAAACACAGAGTCCCCATGAGGCAGGGAGCTTGATGAGGTTACCTGGAGTTTTAGAATAAGAAAGGACTTAACATATTTCAACACTCTCATTTTCAGCAGCCCGACCCTGTTCTTTCGAAGAAATCTAGCTCAGATTCCCACTCTACAAAGCAGAGGGAAAGTGGCTGAATGGGGCCAGGGCCACCACAGCCAAGGCTATTGGTCTCTTCCCACGGCCTGTCCCCATAGCAACTCCAGGGCTCCCGGAAGGACTTTCTGAGAAGTGCTGATGGCAGATACTATGGCAAACTTACCCTGACTCTCGGACCCCTCTCCCAATCACCTGTGGAAGTGCCGAGTAAGTGAGAGAATGGTCGGTGAATCTGAGGAAAAAAATATGAAAACCAGGGAACACTGGGCTACAGAAAGTGTGGGTAGAGGAGGACAGGATGTCACCCCTGAGGGTGGGCATGGGAGTCATGTCCTTCCTCTTTCCTCTCTCCTGTGCAGTGCTTCTTGATGGAAACAGGAAACAGCAGTGCCAGCCTGGTGCCACCTAGGCAGTGGGGTGAGAGGAGGGCTGCATTCCATGCCCACCTCGGTGGATGCATACAACATACGTGCAGGCAGATCTGCCAGCCACGTGGAGGTTCCCCTTCCCCAGCTTTTTACTCTTCAAAGGAAGCCGATTGCAATCCATGGAGATGGAACTTGGAAAATAGTTACCAGGAAAGAGGTTCTGTGGAGGTTCCCAAAGGGCAGGGTCCCATGCTGAGGTATGGCGAATGGAGACTGGTTGAGTCCAAATGGCAACACCAAAGGCTCTCCCATCCTAAGTGTGTGCCCCATGCTGGCCCACCAGGGATTTAGCTCCTCCCACAAGGGGATTTAGCTCCACCTACCATGCACACACACCCCTAGGCAAAGTAGTCAAGATCCCCAAGAGAATATGAGATCACAGGGAAAATATAATGAGGCATGAAATAAAATGGTAGAATTAACACCCAACATAATAGTAAAATAAATGTAAATGGATTAAACTCACCAATCCAAAGATAAAGATTCTCCAATTAAATTTTTTTTTTGAGACAGAATCTCGCCTTGTCACCCAGGATAAAGTGCCGTGGCATCATCATAAGCTCACTGCAACCTCAAACTGTTGGGCTCAAGCGATCCTTCTGAATCAGCCTCCCAAGTAACTGGGACTACAGGCATGCACCACTGCACCTGGCTAATTTGTTTACTTTTTTGTAGAGATGGGGACTTGCTCTTACTCAGGCTGGTCTTGAACTCCTGGCCTCAAGTGATATTCTTGCCCCGGCCTCCCAGAGTGCTAGGATTCCAGGCGAATGAGCCACCGTGCCTGGCCCCAATTAAATTTTTAAGAGAATATTTAACAGTATGTTGTCTACAGGAGATGTAAAATGTTACAGAAATATTTAATATTAATATCAGCAAAAAGAGAATTTTAAAATATCAAAACAAACAGAATATTAGAATATTATATTTTGGTAAGAGGAACAATATGTCACAAGAAGATATAATAGTAAGAATAAACCTATCAATATAGCCTCAAATACATAAAACCAACTTCTAACAGGACCAAAGGGGAAAATAAATCAACTATTATAATCAGAAAATTGTATATGTTCCTCTCAGAAACTGACAGATCAAGCATGAGAAAAAGCAAAAATAGGAAGATGTGAACTATCCAATAAGCTATAGCTTATTTACTTATATACACATATATGTACATATATATATATTTGCAACAACCAACCAATGTATTAAACCACAAAAAGTGCCATAATTTCAAAGAATCAACATCACAGAGATCATAGTTCTGTGATCATAACGTAGCAATAACTGACACACAAAAAAATAACATCCCCCACCGCACTTCTTCCTCTCATTTGCTGAAAGCTAGAAAACTCATTACTAAAGGACTCTTGGATTAGAGAAGGAAACAAGAGAAATGTAAAACACTTAGAAGTAAAATTTAAACATAGAAAATTTTCAAAAATTGTGGGAGATAAAGTAGTACTCAGAAGAAAACATACAGCTTTAAATCATTTATATGAAAATAAAAAAAGACTGAACCAAGAGTGAATTAAAAAGAAAAAACCAAGAAGGGAGGAAATAGGAAATAATGAAGATAAGGCTAACGTCAACACGACAGGACAAAAGAGGGTGTGAGATAGAAAATATTAAGAACATTCTAAATTTCTTTTTCAAAAAGATTAGAGAATACTCCATTAATCTAGACTGGCTAGACAAAAGAATAAAGGAAAAGGTGGAAATAAATAAAACATCAAATGCAGAAGGGGCACAACTACAGACTGAACGAAGGCGGCGACGCTCACTGGGTGCACCCGGCGGGGCTGGGATGACACGGCGTCCCCGCGTGCTGGACGCACACGCAGCAACTTGGAGAGATCTTAGAAATACAGTGTCAAGTGAAAGAGGGAGAGAAAGAGAGGGAAAGGGAGAGAGTTATAGCACAATGCCTTTCATGCAAATAAAGACATATGCTCACAAAACAATATATTTTGCAAAGCTATATACATATTCGGTTTATATAGCAAACATATTAGAGTGGGCGCCTAACAGGAAGATGATAGTGGAGACTAGAAATGAAAGGGGAAATATTTTAAAACTAGCCGCTGAGAGGGATCCTAGCGCAGGGGCTAACAGCGTGGACTCAGGGCCGGCTCTGCCGCTCACTGGCTCTGGGCGAGTGACAGCCTCTGGGGTTCAGATTCCCCATCCCCACAGAGGGTCTGGCCGCTCATCTCCAAAGACGGCCCCAGCTAGTCTGTCTCCCGTCTGCGCGTGCAGCCCCGCCCACAAGAGGCGGGGCCTGCGACGGTTTTGACCAATGGGATACGGAGGAAGTGCTGCGCTGGGACTTCCGAGCCCAGAGTTTCAGTGGCACAGAGTCTCTTCCGCTTGGAGCCCTGAGCAGCCTTGGAAAGAGGAGGGCTCTTGAAGCTGGGGTGCCACTTGGAGAGACAGGCCACAGGAGGGGCACCTGTGCCCTCTGATTGTATGAGACACCCACCCAGAGGAGGCGCTGCCTGGCACTGCCCACGCAGCTAAGCCCAAACCAACCCGTGGATGGTGAGATAAAATAAAGTGTAGACCGCTAACTGCTGTTAGGGGGCGTTAGGTGAGGTCGTTGTGAGGATTAAAGGAGGCAATTTACAAAGTGCTGAAGAGTGCATGGCTCGTGCGAAGTGCCAGGCACTGTATACGTATTTGTGACGTACAAAAGAACAAGGACTTTGTGGTGACAGAAATTATGTCATGGACCAAAATGTGTGATTACCTTAATTCTTTGCACCTGATGTTCACAAATGAAACCTCTGATAGAGACCGTATATTCATGTTCTTGATGGGGAAACGATGTTGCTGATAGGTGAAAAATGTGCTGCAAAAAAGAGAGTGTCTCAGAACGAAGTTGGGCTCCCTGAGCCAACGCTCCTTCTGTTGTCTTTGTGCACAGAATTTAGAGCCTCCAAGAAGGCACTAGATGAATGAGCTCAGTGACTCATGAGTCCCTCGTTTCTGGGAACACAGACAACTGATGGACTATATTTGTTTTCCTCTGTAGCACTAGACCCAGAACTAGAAAATGTCTTTTTATCTGTAATGAATTCTCAATTAGTCCTGGATTCCAGTATCAGGAAATGCAAGGAAAATCAAAATCTACACATCATTCAAAGATCTCAATCAAGTCAGTAATTTCAGCCTCCAAAAGGGTCTCTTACAGTTCTTTTTACTCCCAAGCACAGTGCTCAATAAGTATCTGTTGATTATTTTAAATCAATCCCTCTTCTTTTCGAAAAGCATTTGAAACAATTTGTTTGCAGTCTTTCAAATTCATTATCAAAATTGCTCTTCGAAACCCAGGCAAGGGCAAAATAACACAGACGGTAGCAAGAGCGGGTGGAAAGAGGGAAAAAGAAGGGCATTGCCATTCATCTGTGAACTCCTAGAAGCTAAGTCTTGCAGATCTTGCAAGGACTATATGAGGTAGTTATTATCCCCATTTTACAGAGGCAAAAACTAAGTCTGAGACAGGTAGGGTCACTTGTCCCCAGTCTGCAGCTGGGACATTGCAGAGCCGGGATTCAAACTGAGATCTTCTGACTACCTAGCTGATTCTCTTCCCCTTTGTCACATTAGGAAGCAGAGGAAGGGTCACCCCAGAACAACTGAAATAGCAAGGGAAAGGCTGCGTGTTCCAAAGCCGACTCCTAGACACTGAGACTTTTGTGAAGCCAAAAAAAGGTGGATCATAGCCCATGTATTTCTGCAGAGCACACACATTTTGAGAGAGTTAGCAGTTGCCCAGGCATCACTACCCGAGTGCCAACTTCTCGCGACTCCAACCTCAGCAGCACCAGGCTTCGCGCTGTCAGCCTGCCAGTCAGCAGATCCTCTGTGGTTGGCCGGGAGGGACGGCGGCAAGCCAAGCCCATCATGGTCCCTACCATCCCATCCTAAAATAATCCTGAACCCTGTCCCCACCGGCTGGCCCAACTCCCATCCCACTTCAGGCATCAGATTCGCAACTCCACATTTCTCATCTGGCACTAGGGACTACGAGCATGTGGCTGACGGTCAGGCAGCTTCTGGGAATACTCTGGATTGCAGTGGAAAGGAAGCACTTACTGAGTTTTCTTAGCTGTCTTTCCCCCTCAGGTTCTTTCAGCCTGGGCCATTTCCTAGTGAGGGCAGCTCCACAGGCCGTGTGGAGTGTTGGGGGAGGCTGAGGGGATTCGAGTAGCAGGGAAAGAGGCATGGTGCAGGCGCAGACCCCGGCCGGCCAGAGGGCAGTGCCCAGAGGGGAATGAGGCCTGGGGAGGAAGCGGCGCGGGCAGCTGGCTGCTTGCCTGAGAGCCGGCTCAGCTGGGCTGCGGTTTCACCTCCATTTTCTCCTTCGCCTCCTCCATGCCTCAGATGAGTTACTTTCGCTGAAAATGAAATGACTGTGGCTACAACCCAGCTGAAAGTGACAAGTGACAATCCACGGCAGGGCCCAGGCGCTCTGGGCAGGGGACAGCAGGACAGTGAAAGACAAATCAAAATAACTTCCCAATCGCGCCATTTATTTTTCCTTAATGGACTTTACAGCTTGTTCGAGCCTCCGCTCGGCTCTCCGCGGAGCTGTAGGATGTGTGTGGGTGCTCTGTGTCCTTTGTCCTCCCCCAGACGAGAACGCTCGGGGACATGCAGGGCAGGCGACAGCACGCTGGACGTGTTTTAGTGGTTGATCCCCCTCTGGCGTCACAGTGGCACACATTTGTCTCTGCATGGTCCTCTCGAGGAGAACGGTTAGCGTGGGACACGGCCAGGCGTGCGGACGAGAGAGCCCGTGAGAGCCGGTGGGAGGAAGCAGTGAGCCGCCCTTGCCCCTCAGCTCTTCCTCTGCTTCATCCTTGATCTTTCAAGAAGAGAGAAGCAAAGCAAGAGCGCGAGGCTCGCACGGCCGCTGGTCCGCCATACGGCACCTCCGCACCGCCGAACTGAAGCGCCCCTTCTTCCAGGTGGTGCAGCCCTTTCTGTGGCGCACGGCTTGGAGACAAGGGCAGAGCCTGGATTTCTGCCTCCACCTGTCCCTGGGCCCTCTTGGCTGGGTGTCCTGTGCATATGCCACAGCTCCCTAGGATCTATTACCTTGAACAATCTCAGGAGTAAAAGACCAAAAGGGGATTAACTATCCTCCAAGAATTTTCAGAATCCCAGATGGGCCCTGGTGCTGATGGAGATAGAGTCTCACACAGCGGGGGTCCCAGGCTGGTGTCCTGGGCAAGCGGGCACCGATGCTGTGCTTGGCTGCAGGGGGTACCCTGCCCATCACCCCACATGCAAACTGCTCCGTGCACTTGGACTCTGCTTCGCTTCCTAGGGCTGGGATGCAAATACAGCGGAAAGAAGCGTGGCACAGGCGCAGCGCTAATGTGCCGACCCTTCCCAGTGTGGGAGACCCAGCAAGTGGCCTGGGACCTGCCTGCCTCTGATAGCTGGTGTCATTGTACCTCATTGCATGGATCAAGACAGCAGGAATGCTCTGCAGCCAACCTTGAAAGGAAATGATCATGGGAATCCTCTGCTTCCTTAATTCATGGAAGAAGCAGGGAGGAGAAAGGGTATGGTCCTCTCATGAATGTTGTGTCATTCCGTTGATAGGTGTCACTGGTTCACCTGACAGCTCAGGGACCAAGCTGGGTGGATGTCATTTATCAAGTATATTACAGGGCTGCAATTCACAAGCTACCAAGTTGGACTCTTTGCTCGGGAAATTTAATATGTGACAGCTGCGTGCAGCCAGTGGTGTCCAGCATTTTAAAAAGGTCAATTAAGAAACGGTTGATGGTGGTGCAGCTAATGACAGCCCAGAGGGGTGAGCAGGGCCCAGTAAACAGAAGGGCTGGGATGTATATTACTGGAATTGCAGTGTCCAAGTGAAGCGTGGTGGGGAGGAAATCTATTGTCACAAGCCATAAAGCACATCTGAGTTTTGCAGCGGAGAGCAGTACAGCTGTTCCCCTCCCCAGGCAGTGCGGGGAGCGGCCTGTGCGTGGAGGGCTCGGCCGCCAAAGGGGACACCTGCGCCAGCTCCATCCATCTGCAGACAAAATCCTTCCCCTACCCTCTGCCTGCTCCTTTGCCTTCTCACCCTCCCACCTGGGGAGCGTAAGGCAGATGCCAGAGTCAGACTCAGAATGTGGGTCAGGTTCTAGAGATCCATTTTCAAGCATTCCCCGAAGCTGGGCTCTGCCCGTCCTTGCAGCGTGTGCGGGTGGGCAGGGAGTGGAGCCGGGAGCCAGGGGAGGCAAGGGCTTCCCTCAGAAGCCGCATCCGCTGCCCGGCCTCCGCGGGCGCACACAGGCAGGCTTCGGAGCAGCCCCTTTACACTGCGACGGATAAAAGAGGACATGAAACCCTTGGCGAAAGTCTATTTCGGCCTGTGACAGAATTGGCTCATGGTTGGGAGGACTGTGTGGTGCTCCTTTCTTCAGAAAATCAGACAAAGGGGCCTTAGAATAAGTGCAGGCTGCTCGGACAGGCTTTTTTTTGGTGACACATCTACCTGTCAGGCTAGAAATTCAACAGAGCAATGGGAATGCTAATTGATATGCAAAACAGGTCTAGGGTTCCTAGAAATGTCTAATGATCCTCCAATTCATTAGGAAGGCAGAATTAAGACATGCGCTAAATGAGATGGGAGAACATCAATCTTTTTGCTTTTCCTTACTTTTTTTTCCCTCTTAAAACGTACTTTGGGAAACTTCATAGGTTTTATGATTAAAAAAAGAATATTGCAATCAGTGGGGTTTGTCTTTCACACACTGGATATTTATTATTAGAAAATAGCTTCGATCAGCCGTCAGTACCAAACAAGTTGAAAGGAGCGTGCTTCTCACCGTCACCTTTTTCTCCTTCATGATATTTAAATAAACAGCTCACCGCATGGAGAGCTGCCACGCCTTTTTTCCCTTTAAAAACTGAATAATTAAATGAAGTTTAGTACAAAACATTCTTCAAATATGACTTGTTCTGCAGTTGTTACGCTGGCTTCTTAAGGGACGTGAAAGAGATGAAAAAGACCACTCAAGCTATCAAAGTAGCCCAAAGTATCCACAGTGGAAACCAGGAAACAAATAAACTAACCCAAATAAAACCCATCCAAACCAAGAAACCAGTTTTTACGTTGGCTTTTTGATTTTGATTATCATCTAAGTTTAATATATGTATATATATATATGTTTGCAATAGTAATAAAAAAGGAAGAATTGAATTGCATCTTTAGCAGGACAACCTTCCTCATATGTTAAAGAGGTGTTCAGAAAATTCCATACAGTATCTGCTAAATAAACATGTTTGGCAGCTTAGCAAATATCATATGATTGCAGCATCCATGATCTGAAGTAAAACATTTGCTTTCTTCTGGCGGAGGTCGTTGCTCGGGGCGATGTGCCAACTCGGCTCTGGATGTTCTTAAACCCACAGGCTTCAGGAAGGGCTTAGGGTGGCTCAGCGCGCGGCCCCAGTGCAGAAACTTCCAACCCCAAACAACAACTCAACCAGCCACCCACCCAACCACAGGAACATCAAACAATTGTCTCCTTTGAGTTCCTCTTGACTGAATGGAGGCCCAGCAAGGACTGCTGGTTAGAAGGTACGTGGACAGACTTTGGAATGAGGAGAATCACTCTCTGATTGGTCCGACGCCATTCGTTGTACAATCGACAGTGGTACCTAAATGACACCTGGAGGTGGGAGAGGAAAAACAAGACCAGGTATTCAGGTAGGCAGCAATTGACAATCCAAGCAAAAAATATGTCATTTACCACAGCTTCAAAGAGCTGGCAGCACCACAGCAGGGCAAGAGCCCTGGGCACAGCCGGCTGAGCGTGGGGAGACTGGGCACCAACTGACGAGCACCCCACGAAGGAACACACGTGCAGGGCTTGCACGGGTGGCTTGCTTTGTTCCTCTTCGTACTGGGTAAAAATCAGGATATGAACAGGAAAAGGAGGTTCTTTCTGAGTTTGGATTTATTTTCAGTCTAGTGGTGTTTTGGGCCCCAAAGCATCGGTTGTGAAGAAGGTTGGCTGGAGGCAGGGGAGGAGTGGCTGCGATGCTGTGTGACCCGGGCCACGCGCCTGTCTGGTCCCAGGTTCCTCTCTGTTAAATGAGAGCGATGCTAGGGCTTCACGTACCTCCCTGCAGGTTAGACACTGCGCAACTCGAAGGACCCCACTCACACTACACTACTATACAAAGGATACCCTTTGCACGGTGCTGTGACAACTGGCACAACTGCTTGGTGGCCCTGATGGGTGAGTTCTAATTGCCACTAGCTCCAGCATTCTAGAGCATCCCAGGAGGAAGATTCGGCACAGGCACAAACTCCCCTGAGAAGTCTTCCTGAGCCTCTGGCTGGGTGAGGCACGACTGCCATGGTGCCCACAGAGGCTTGTGCCTACCTCGGTGTGGCACTGAGTGCCCTGAGCATCACTGTACACGTCTCTCTCTCTCCCTGTACTAGAAGCATCTTCACAGCAGGACCTGTGTTGTGCTCACCTTTGCATGTCCAGTACCCATCACAGTGCCCGGCACTTAGGAAGTTGCTCAAAAGAGTTTGCTGAGTAAATGAATGAGTGAATAAATATCCTGTTGCAACCCTGCTTCAGACCAAAGTCTCTCCTAAATACAGCTTGACAGTAAGAGCAGTGACTCCGATGGTCAGTTGTGCCAGGAAAGTGCTTGCTTTCTACATAAATATAATGAACGACATGCTTAAAACCGTGGTTTGTTTTGGAGAAGACTAGCATGAAGCATCCATGGGCTGCCCAGGGGATTCGGAGCCTATACTTTTGCAGGTATATAAGCTGCCTTTAAAATGGGAGTAGGCTCCAGTTTGAGTGCATCCGGAGGATTGGGTAAGAGCTGAGTGACAAGTCACCCCAGGCCTGGGGCATGTAGCCATCTAGGGTTGGGGGGTTGTGTTGTCTGGTAAGGGTCTATGGGGGTCAGAAGGTGGGCTGACCTGATGGTTTGAGCTCGGAGTGTCTGGACTTAGAGGAGAGTACACGCCCTCGATCAGAATGGGCTTGTTGGTCTACATGGCAACATCATTAAATTCAAGGCCACTCGCTCAAATTTCTGAGGCCAGGAAGCAGATGCCACAGGCTGAGTGCCAGAGAGATTTGGGTATGAAAATACAAGCTTTTAAACTCACACAGATGTGCTTTTCTCCAAAACGCCCTGAACATGCCAAAGCGGATCGATTTTGTTTTGTTTTGTTTTGTTTAAGCTTGATTCTGTTCTATCTATTCCGCCCTGCTGTTGCGCGGTGCTACTTAGGAACATGAGAGGCAGTTTGGGAAGCCAGATGTTCAAGGCCAAGGACAGGAAGGAAGTAGAAGGCAGACAAGTACTAATGAAGAACCATGGCAATGCAAGAAGCCTGGAATCTGGAAATATGTCAGGAAAGCTGGATTTCAAATCGCGAGACCCTTCGTCCATGACACAGAAGAGCTGAGCGCACTTGGCACTGGTGCTCGAGAGTGCCTGTGGGCGCGGGCCGCGGGGCCGGAATTCGCACCCTCTACTTAGTGGCTGTGTGCGTGACTTGGAGAGGTTATTCGCTGTCAGCAAACTTCAGTCTCCTTGTTTGTAAGGTGTGGATAGTGATGTCTGAGATGATGCATGTAAGACACCTAACGGAGCACAGAACACACATCTTAGCATTCTTCGCCTGTTATTTCACATGTGTTAAATATGAGAAAGAAGGGGATAACTTCATGACACTCCTTAGATGTGGGGAAACTTGAGAGAGAGAGAGAGAGAGAGAGAGAGATTAGCCATTTCCTTTCAGGCTTTGGTCTCAGTGTGGCCGTGGACCAGCAGAAGGCTGCATCACCGGGGAGCTTGTTAGAATACCGGGATTTTAGGCCCCACCCAGACCTAAAGAATCAGCACATTTCACAAGATCCCCAGGTGATTCGCCTGCGCATCCCAGCCCGAGAAGCACTGCTTCGAGGAACACAGGGAGTCAGCCACTTAGCAGGTCTCCCTGCTCCTTGGCTGGAAAATTTAAAAAAGTCAGCCCACGTGTGTAGACAAACAGATGAGACCTTATTATACATTAATCTATTTTAATGCTGTTAATCAGGGCAGTCTGCAGGCAAATGCAACCAATCAGAAGAAAGCAGCACATGAGGATGACGCCCTGTCAGGGAAAATAAAGGCAGCTGAGCGCAAGGCTGCGGGGTTAGTGCTGCTTCTGTCTCGAGCTGCTCCAAGACACTCCAACCCGCAGCGCAACACGAGAGTAATTAAAGAGGAGGTGTAATTCAGAGGAATAAAGAGGCAGTGAGGAAAAAATAAACATAAGCCAAAAAGATGCTATAACAATAATTTTGAAGTTTTTAAGGAGAGAAGAGGAAGAAAGAATATAGGGCCACTGTTCTAAAAATACTACCCCTTCTGGGATGTGTTTCCTGAAGTTTATTCATTTATTCATCTAAAGGATATTAACTAACCTCCTGTCATGGGCAAGGTCTGTTGTACAAAGACTTGTGATCACGTGCATGGCACAAGAGGGCTAGGAAATGTTAGCCTCCACCGTTCCCATCAGGGAGGTGACTGAGGTGGGGCGAAGCTTCGCTGTGAAGTCACAGCAGGCTTTGGGAAATCTTCTGATTCCATGTTTTTATTTTGCCCTTTCTCTCCAGAAGTTATGGTGCAACTTACACGTATTGATGGGGCCAGGCTTTGTCCAGTGATCTTCCCAGCCAGGAGCCCAGCTCACTGCTCTCTGGCCGCGCCGTGTAAGGGGACACACAGGAGAGAACTGGCCACGGAGAAATGCCACTGAGCACTCTCAGGCTGCCTGGGGGCTGTGTCTAGATCAGCCCCAGAGCGAGCCTTACTGGGACACTGTTCTACTGGAGGTTGCCCCTTTACAACGAGAATTTCAACAATCAAGCCATGGGACTGGGAGTTGACTTTTGCGGAAGCAGGTCACTGGTTCACCCTGCTCTGTGCCGGGCGCTGGCCGCAGCAGTGAGTGGGACGACTTCCTGCACCAGGTGCCTCGAGTCTCGCGGCTCTGAACTGGGGCTAATACCAAGTCCGTTACAATTTCTTAATGCTTGATGCGGACTCAGTTCTCATTCTAGCTCTCTTTGCATCTGTCCATGGACTTCAACTCACTTGTGACATGAACAGTGATGTCTCTGAGACACCTGTCCTCTGAGCTCTCTGGGTGGAGACGGCCGAGGCCCTGGCCTCCTGGGTCCCAGGTCTGCTTTTGGAACAGCAGGTTCCAGCGGTCGGGACTCCCCGAGTTTGTGTCAGGGCTGGGCCCTCAAGGCCGCGTGAGCCCATGAGAGCCTCCAAAGGTGAGCAGCGTGAGTGCTTGTCCCTCTTCAGGGTCCCAGCGAGGCCCTTCCAGGAACTGCTCCGCTGAGGAGCCGGGCCTGGACTGACAGCGTGTTTGTTTATGTAAGACATTTTCACGGCATATTCTCCTTAAGCCTGACAGCTTGTTTACAGTGGGTTCCTGCCGTGGGCGGTTTCCAAGTGCTGTCAACTCTGAATCACGGCTCTTGCCAGGGCTGCTCAGTGCAGCGTTTATCTGGGAAGGAGCTATTCTACATTCAGTAACCTATTGCTGAGCTGACGCCGCAGCACGTTTCGCAGCGTCAGAGGGGAGAAACGCCTTCTTTCCCTCCTGCTACTTTGCAGTTTACAGAGGGCGGGGAGGCTGGGAGTCGGGGCCGCAGGGAAACCGCGGGAAGAGCCCGGCCCGCGCTCTGCCAGGTGATCGCATCTGTGTTCTCAGATGTTCTCCCGCTTAATCTTCCCAGGAACCCACTGACCCAGGGATTATCAACTATTTCCTCCATTTTCCGAATAAGAGGAAGGCTGCTGACAGGGTACACAGCTATTAGGATGCTAAATCTTGGGCTTAAACGTGGGGCCTTTGGATTCTCCACGAACGCACTTTTTACCATGCAGCACTGCCTCTTGGCAATGTTTCTGGAGTGAAGTATATCATCATTCTCCTAAAAGAGCCTGGTCTAGGTACATTTTCCGCCTAAACATTTCTTTTGCCTGAGATGGCAGTTGAAACAGGGTCATAATCCATTTTTTCCTTGGCAGTCCTCTTTCTTTTCTCCCATTCATCACCCCCTGCGCCCCAGCTTTCTTGTGAGCTAAGTGTGTGCCTTGCGGCGCAGGTTTTCCAAACGGCCTGAAATTGGTTTTGAAAGCCCAGCATTTAGGCTCACCTCCACCCTTCCTTCAACACAGGAACTCTTCCAACAGTCACAGACTAGAAAACCTCGAAACACGGTAAAAACTTACACTTAACTATTGTTTTCCAAAGTACTTTTCCATGTGCTCTTTCACTTCCGCCTCATCCCGCCGGGGGCGCTTGGCAGGACGGGCGTTGCTACTGTCTCCACTTCACAGACGAGGACACTGAAGCTCGGGGAAGTGAAATGACTTTCCCCGAGGTGGTAGAGCTGGCAGGGCTAGAGGGTGCCGGTTACACTACTTAATTTCTTTTTTCTAGCCCTTCTTCCATCACAATAGAAGCTTCTGGATCAGCTTCATTGCTTGATTCACAATGAGTCAGAACACACTTTGGAAGCACTGACTTTTAAAGGAGGCAATGACAGTTTCACCCGGGGCTTCACTAGCCTGGGAACAGAATGTCTAAATTAACCGGAAGACTCAGGTAAGTTCTGAGCATCAGAACCCTCCCTATTTACCAAGGCTCAGGTCGTACTCCTCTTAGTGAGACGGAAGTGTGTCCCTTCTGTCAATCACTGTCCTCAGAGGGGCAGTGCAGAGCTGGAAGAGCTGCATGATGAGTAAGAGGGAAGTGAGCAGGGTCTGGGAGGCAGAGGAAGAGAGGAAGCGTGAGTGCTCGAAACAGCTTCCACATGCTGAAATGGTGCTACGGGAATGGGAATGGTACCCTTTAGACAGGAAATACATATGGAATGACAAGGGGACGTGCTCAGATTAGAAATGAGCGGGCCCCGGAGAGGAATGCCAGGAAGCAGGAGGCCCAGCTTCTGAAAATGTTCTAAGAGGATAGTGACGTCCTTCCCTGCAGCTCCCAGAGGGAAGCCTAAGACAGAGAGCGAATGTTGCACTTTGTGGGTGCTGCCAGCTGGGCCCGAGCAATCGACTTACTGCCTGAAGTTAAAAGAGTGAAAAAAAGAAATATTTAAAAATTCTTCCCCATAGATAGTGGGAACACTTATTGGGAAATGGCCTTTCTTTGGTGGCAGCGGCTCAGCTAGATAAATTAGTGCTTTCGTGGGCAGCAGAGTCAATATTCCAACACACGGAATAACCATCAGGCCAAGTGCAGCTCCGCCTCCAGCAAAGACTTTAGGCTGTGTCAGGACGTAAGAAGAAAAATCCAGCAGGAGGATCCATGATCTGTGCAGTCAGCAACGGCAGCAGCAGCCGAGTGCATGGTTCATAATATACGACAGTCCCAGCAAAAGCGAGAAACACAAACGAGAGGAAGAAAACGCCATGCCTCACAGTAGATGGAGTCCTGGACCACTGGAGGACAGAAACAGCCAAGGTGTGCGTCTGTGACTGGGCTTTTCTTTATTTGATCTGCCTTTCCTAGCAGCATGCACACGCACACACACGCACACAGTAATAAGCCAAATCACACACTGCTGCGAGCACTTGAAGGTCTGTTTTCTACTGGGCAGGTGAGATGTGTTATAGACAAGAAAAGCCTGTTCCAGCTGGGAGGCTGCCAGTTCCAACTGGCCTGAACCCCCGGCCACAGGCCATACTTACTAGTGTCCAAAAGAGGTAAATAGTGAAGAGTGCGACAGTGAGTGCAATCAGTCCCACGGCTTCGAGCCGACTACTAAAGTGCAGGTGGTCCACGGCGCCCCGCAGGCACAGCCAGCCCGAGATGGTGGCCAGGGGAGTTATAAACAAGAAGCACACCATGTCTCCAAACAGAGTCCGCTTCTCATGCTGGGGGCCAGGGTTTCTGAGCCACTGCCAGGGAAAGGGAGACAGAAAAGCAAGGGAGAAGGTTAAATACCACTGTGGAGAGCAGACACCCTGCTCTGAAGTTGTCTTTGTCTTCAGAATATGGGGGAAGTCACTTCTGATTTGTTCTGAGATAACAAGGTAGCATTAAGGGCTCATACCCATGCCTCCACCCCCTGAAGAATGATAACTGTGATCGTAAGAACCACGATAATTTACAGTGTTCTTGCCGTAGATGACCTGCTTTTTGTGAAAATAGTTCAATGGCTATTATTCCGAATCACAGTGATCCTATGCAGAAGGTAGAGAGGCTGTTACTCCTGGGAGGTGATGAGAAGTTCAGTCAACTGGCCAAAGCCATCCAGGGTTTTGACCCTGGGAATGTGTGCAGGGAAGGGCTAACTCAGCAGGCTTGAGCTGCTCAAACCCTACACATTCCCCAGAAAGGCCTGTTTTCAGGACTGGCTGTTGATGGGCTACTGAGGGATGCACTCTAAGTCCTTGTATTAATAATATTCTAGCTAATAAGAGCATTTTGTTTGTCTGAGGCCTTGGGCCAAAATGCCAGTTTGATCAGATAGATTATGCCAACAATGTGATTTGTGAGGGATGTCTATTTTTGCCCTGAGGGACTGGAGTCTGAGTAGCTGAGGGCGGTCGCACAGATGCTGCATGCCTATGTGACTGACGCCAATAAAAATCCTGGATACTAAGGCTCAGGTGAGCTTCTCTGTTGGACAATACTGTACCTGCTGTCACAAATCATTGCTGTAAAAATTAAGCATATTGGTGTGACTCCACTGGGAAAGGACACCTGGAAGTTTGTCCCAGGTTTCTCCTGGACTTTGCACCATGCACCTTACCCTTTGCAGCTTTTAATCTGTACCCTTTTGCTGTAACAAACCACAGCCACGGGTATAACAGCTTTCCGAGTCCTGCAAGTCCTTTTAGTAAATCACTGAGCGTGGGGGTGGTCTTGGGGACTCCTGACACAGAATAAGTCTCACCTGACCCCATGAACTCAGTTAATGCCTCTTCCTTGGCTTTTAGGACCCTGAACCTCCTCACTTAGGACCACCTCAGATTGTGCTACCATCTTGACTGAACCAAGCCCCAAAGGATGGGGAAAACCTCATACTTATTGAAAGGCTAAAGATGATAATTTCTACAGGAAGGAAACAGGGCTGTCATCCTCCAACTTGGGTCACTGCTCAATGCCTGCTGAAATGTTTTCCATAATGCATTCTACGGTGGATTTCAACATCAGCCAGTGCTTACATACTGGTGTCAGTTCACACTGGTAATGAGGCCTGGTGGCTTTTCTTCAGATTAATATTGCAGCAACACACCTCCAGATAACTGGACATCCCCACCTCATTGTACCACGTAGTAGCGACAGAGGTCAAGGAGTCTAGAGATGAAGCAGGGTCAGACACAGATAATGGGGCTGGGGTGGGGAGAGACACTGGCTGACTCTGTCTTTCATCTGGTCCCCACCAACAAACAGGGGCTTGGCATTGTCTGTCCACTGAGACCTCCCCAGCAGCGCGGCGGGCTGGCCTGCCAACGTGGGGTTGCGGAGGAGACAGCCCGAGTGGCCAGGGCACAATTCCCACAAAACCCTTGGTGGGAGGAAAGGACCGTCAGGGGGAGACAGAGCGGGTGTGGCTGACTGGGACAGAAGAGGGAAGGCATGCTCAAGGAGGGAGGGATGGAATAGAAAAGCTGCTACAAGGCAAGTGGGGGAAAGAGCAGTGTAAGGCCTGGCAAAACCTTGAGGAGTGAGCGGGAGAGCCAGGAGGGAGAAGGCACAGAGGAAAGACTTCTGGGAGGCGCCCTTCCTCAAATGTTTGCCTCAGTCCCCAGCACAGCCCCTCCAGGGATAACCCACCTTAGAAACGGGCCGAGATGCTGAACAAAGCCCATCTCAGCTCAAAAGTGGACATGTTCATAAATAAATATTAAAACACACATGACAGGGAGTTTACTTATCTGCAAATATAATATAGCATTATAAATATTTAATATAAATACCAAAACAATCAAGTGCAGATGAGCTTAACCCTGCCACGTGGCATCAAGCCACCTCAGATACCACAAAGCTTCAAAGAAACACAAAGAGGTCTCATTAATCAACATGTTCTCGCCTAAACACTGGGCATATCCCTATAAGGTGAGAAGTGGAAACAGGGCATTATTATCCCAATTTCAAAGGCTCAGCAAGGTTAAATGATGGTTCCAGGCGATGCAGAGGCTGGACAGAGGATTATGATCTCTACTCTTATTCAGATGTGTTACTTGTGAAATATTTGAAAATTAAAATTGCAAGACATTCAAACATCCAGGGTCTTAAACAATGGTGCCCAAATTTTATCAACCCAATTCTCCTTGCAGTTTGGACTTTCCCTAGAAGCAGATAAGAAGTCCTTCTATTCTGGAACATGGTGGCCCTCAACACATCTGCTACAGATGTGCACCGACACCCTGACCTCACCAGCTAAGACTTCCCTTCCTTTGCTCTTGCTTGCGAATTCTGGATACATTTTATTAAAACTATTTAGTACTTACCTGTGTGATCCCTGACATTACCCAACGAAATGAGTCAGATATGGGAGGACATAACCAGGAATCACTATTTATCTCTGTCCTGTGCAAGATAAATGTGCGAAGACAAACTAGGAACTATGGTCGCTTGCTCCCAGTTCTCTGTTTTCTAATTGTTTTTTGGTCTTCTATATTCCCGAAATGTTTCTAGGCCATTTTATATGTCCATGATCACCCAATAATATGCACTCTGTACCTTATTAATGCTTTCGGTGCGGGGCGCTCAGCTTCTTTGTTTTGTCTGGTTCTGGTCATACTTAAATATGGAGTTCTTTACATAGCTACTGTTATGTTAAAATGTGTATCTTCTTCAAAACCCCAAGTTACTTTTATCTCTTACACAAATGCAAGCCTGAGAGCAAGATCAGTGGCAATCATCTGTTGTTGAGAAATAAAATTGCCCTTGGCCATGGCAAGAGCTACTTGAATATCCAGATACATTGATATAGGATATTTATACAAGCAGAGTTTACAACAGAGAAAATCTGATGATAGCTTAAATTTCCAGCAAAATAGTATTGTCTAAATAAATTATGGAATTTGCCTCAAACAGAATATCACATAGTAATTTCAAATGAAAAAGAACATTTTGTATTTATTGACATGATATACTGTTGAGCAGAAAAAAAATTCTGGCCGTGATTCTGTGTACGTGATGATCTATCCATGCAGACACAGACCAGAGGGCACCTGGCAAAACAGTGGCTATTCTTGATGGTGGAATTTGGATGGTTTAACATTTTTTTGTATGTATTTTCTTGTTTTTCTAGAATGAAATTTTTTGTTAAAAAATATATATGTATAAAACATACAGAGAGAGAGAAACAGTCATGCACACAGAGTGAGAGAGGGACAGACGAGGTAGCCGTGGGGCAGGAATCTAGCGCACGGCAAACCAGGCCGCGGTGCGCGATGGCCGGGCAGGCTCGGCTTTGGAAGCTTGGAGGTTTCCGCATTGTCTCCCTGAGTGCTCGCCACATCCCCGTTCCATAGATGCAGACTCCAGGGAGCAGGAGGACAGACGGCAAGTGGGTGCTGGAGGTGAGACTCAAACCAGCCTCACTTTTCTGCTCCTTGCTTTCCATATTAATATTTTCTTTTTGCACCAAACGGCATTTGTGTATGTACATGTGCGTGTGTGTGTGTACACTGGGTTTTTGCAAATTTTCAGCTAGGCGGGACACGGTTAAGTCCTGCTGCTTTTTGTGTACATCTGGTAACTGAATGTTCTGTTGGCTGGCCAGGATGTTATCATGGTAGTTCTATAAAATTTTCTTAGGCTGCTGCTCCATTCTATATTAATTCTTTTACCAACCCACAATGAGGTCCAATTTCTGGGTGTTTAATCTAGCTACATTATCATGCATTTGGCTTAATTCATATTAGACAAAAGGTTGGTCTCCTCAATTATCACGCTATTACATTTCTAGCTCTACTGTACCTTCTGCCTTTCTTACCGGTTCTATTTATCATATACGGAGTATTTCCCTATTCTGCAGCCGTGTCCTCATCTCCCAAGCATTCAATAAAAAGCAGGCAGCAGCGGAGGCAGGCTTGTTCGTGTGCCAGTCTTCCCACTCGAGCTTACCTTTACGTCACTGGTGTCCAGCACCGTGCCTGCCACATGGTAGGCGCCTAATGCTGAGTGAATGACAATAGCTCGTGTCTCCTCAGCCCTTCCTATGTGCCAAGCACTATCTTATACGTACATGTAATAATTCATTTACTCCTCAATAATCTTTGAAAGAGGCATCACTATTATCACCACTTTATAGATACAGGAAAATTGGGCACAGCGATGTTAAATAACTTGTCCAAGACTGGCCTTGGCTTTCATCCATGCAGTCTAGCTCCAAAAATTGTGCTCCTAACTACTCTGCTCTATCCACATTCTTAGCAAAAATGGGGTCAGAGAGGGAGAAGAGGATGATCACTCTTTCACTGTTGTAATCAGTACAAGAAGAAATATTTGTTTACTGTGGTTCCCTGGGTGTGAGATACCAGTTAATGTATCCTGTCATTTGCGAACAGCTTTTGCAGCTAAAATGCCATTCTTGAAGAGTCTTTAGTTGAACCCAGTCCTCAGCTCATACTTGGTGGTTAGCTGTATTTTTAAAACCATGATCAGTGAGGGAGAACACCAATTCCTGCGGCATCTTTCCCGGGCAGGCCCACCCGCATGGCTGCCAGGGGCTCCGCGGGCGGCCCAAGGCACCCTTTCCACCTCTTGTTCTCTGGTTCGATCAAAAACGTGAAGCAGACAGAGCTCATGCTGAGGAACTGCCTATTTTTCTGCAGAGATCTCATTCTAATCACTAACGTATTCCTGAACTGTGAGGTTGACATGTTCTTGGAAATACGTACAACAAGCAAGCAAACCAGAAACCCCACAGTCACCAGAGCCACAGGGCCCGAGAGTGGAGGGAAGGAAGGTGGCATTCTCTCCCAGTGGCACGCACCACTCGCTGGCTGTGAATGCATGTCTAAGGGGAGCCGGGCACCGGTGGCTGCTTTCAAGGTGGGTTAACTGTGGGTTTGGATCTAATTACAGTGCCAATATGTTAAATCCCTTACTGGTGTGGGGGCCAGGGGGTGTGGTGCCATAGAACATTAGGTTCTGTCTCCCAGCTCTGAGTTAATCAGCTTAAATCCCCAAGGAAGACAGGACACCGTGCAGGTCAGTTTGTACTAGAACCAGATTATACTCTGGTGGCTAATAGCTCTGATCGATTACAACCTTCCCCATGAATCCCCTTAATGAGAAACCATCACGAGAATGAAAGAAACCGATAGAAGGGAAACTATAACAGATTTATGGAGCCAGAAGAAAAAAAAGAGAAGGCACGGTCTCAGTGTTTACTCACGGGGTTTATCTGTCTGAGTGTCTCCTGTTAACCTGACACTTGGCAGACTTATTAACCAAGCGCTTGCCTTTCTTGGGATAGGTCTTATTCTGGAAGCCCAACACATTCCACACTAAATTGTCTCGCTTGTCTGGGGAGCCGAAATGTTACGGGGCAGTGTAATGATCAGAAGGTAAGAGGCAGGTCCCTTGCATGATTTAAAACTGAAGGCAAAACCTGAAAACCACGCCTTTCAGTTAACTTGAAACAAAGCAGGGAACGAAAACAAACTCCTACCAGTGTTTTACATCTCTGACTCCAAAGTCTGTCAGTGAGTTTCCAGGACGGCTGAGGAGGTGCGGAAGGCAATTCTGACTCGAGCGGCCCTAAGGAGATGCTTGCTGCAGCTGTCCACGGAACCAGGCTAGCAGCAATGCCCCGCGAACAGGAACGTCACGCAGGGTTTGCTCGTGCCCTCGCCTCACCGCAAAGCTCTAGACACACGCATTCAACAACCCACTCAACATCTCTTAGATGACTAACAGGCAACTCAAACTTTATTTGTCCAAAACAGAACTCCTGATTAGCACGTACCTCACAGCCCTTTATTTCCCATCTTCTCTGTACCGGTAAATGGCAATACCGTCCACCCTGTTACTCACATCCTGTTTCCTTTCTGCCTTTCCCCACACGGCCAGCCCTTGGGCCGGTCCTGCTGGCACTACCTTCAACGTACGTCCGGAGTCTGTCCCTGTCTCCCTGCCCACTGCCGCCACCCCTGTCTCGGTCACCGCCACTCCTACGTGGGAGGCAACAGCCTCCCTGCTTCCACTCCGGCCACCCTACAGTCCCGTCCCAAAGCAACATTCGGGCTGAACTTGGAGAAATATAAATCAGATCATGTTGCTGCTTTGCTCAAAATTCTCCAGTGGCCAGAATAAAGTCCATACTCTCCACCTGGGACAAGGCCTGGCCTCATCCTCTCCTCCCACCCTGACCATGTCTCCTACCATCTCTCTCCCTTCATTTTCAACTTCCACGCGAGGCTGTCTCCATACAGGGAACGGGCTTTGCCCATATGCTTTCCTGGCTGGCTTCTCATCAGTTAGGTCTCCGTCCAAACGTCACCTTCGCACTGAACGCACCCGTTGCACCTGTGAGCTGCCCAGCTCTGTTCTCTACGGAGCACACAGCGCTCTCTGAAATGACGCTACTTCTTTAGTTGTCTACTTGGCCACTTACTGCTACCCGCTTCGATGAAAGCTCCAGATGACAGGGCTTCCTTTTTGTTCATTCCCGTGTGCCTTGAGCTCAGAGCAGGGCTGGAACACAGCAGATGCTTAATGAAGATGAACGAATAAGCATCTGAGATGCCAGCAGCCCTGACCAGAAAGGATTACAGTATTAGTTAGACTCGTTAAATTGATTGGAAAGGAGAAACTTTTTGTTGGTGTTTAAACAGCAAGTCAAATTCATTGCTTTTAGCCTTAGAGACTAGAGATAGCATTTTTTATATGTTGCTCTTTTTTAGGTTTCCAAGAGAAATATCTACACGTTGCTTTGTTGCTACAAGATGAAAAGCCCGTACTTTCTAGTCAAGCTTTTTTTCTAAGATGTAAATACCCGTAGACTGCCATCTATTTTTCCACAGGCTATGAAATAGAAAGAGAAGTCCGGTAAATTAGTCAAGACCCTTTGTACTGTTTTAGCCACAATTACTATATTTTTTCCTAGAAGAAAACCACTTGAAATAGTTGAGAAAAGTTTAATACCAAATGTCCATTTAAAACTTTTACAACTTTAATTCAACCAAAAATATGTACTGAGTGCTGATGATGTGCCAGATGTTTCTACAGAATTTAATAACACTGGGTGTTGTTATCGTTCCCATCGTGGACTAGGACATTAAGGCTCATGAGGTTAAGTTACTTGTTCGAAGTTACATGGTGGAGGAGCCAGCATTCGAAACTTCCAGCCTAATGCTCTGGCAACACTTTCCTTCAGCATGCTTTTGCACTACATAAAGTCTTGATCCTAGGCCGGGCACGGTGGCTCACGCCTGTAATCCTAGCACTCTGGGAGGCTGAAGCAGGAGGATTGCTTGAGCTCAGGAGTTTGAGACCAGCCTGAGCAAGAGCGAGACTCTGTCTCTACTAAAAATAGAAAGAAATTAGCCAAAACAACTAAAAAAAAAAAATTAGCCGGGCATGGTGGTGCATGTCTGTAGTCCCAGCTACTCAGGAGGCTGAGGCAGGAGGATCCCTTGAGCCCAGGAGTTTGAGGTTGCTGTGAGCTAGGATGACGCCACGGCACTCTAGCCGAGCAAGAGAGTGAGACTCTGTCTCAAAAAAAAAAAAAATCTTGATCCTGATTTTTGCTCACTACTGCAGTGAATAAAGTTGGAGAAGCAGCAGTGTGCAGGACATAAAACACGGGCTTGGAGACAGGGATGGGACACTGCATCCGGCTGCCCCTCATTCTGTTACCCCAAATGCTGAGAGACCTTTATCAAGTTCTTTCGCCTCTCTAGAGGAGGCAAAGGTGGGAGTTTCCCTCACGGAAGCGAGGATGATACGGCTGTGAGAGAGTGGTGAAGGAGCCGCTCTCGTCACCAGAGCAATACTACAGAACTCGTACGTTCCGACTGTTGTTCAAAAGGCCAGGCTCGACTCAAGCCTGTACACATCATCCTTCTTCTGAGCTCCAGGCTTGTGTGCCCAGCTGCGGGCTCGATACCTCCCCACTTGTGTCATACCTGTCTCACATGTTACAAGGTTCACGACGGGACACTGGAATCGCTGTCCACCACCCCAACTCATCCACAAACCGATGCCTCTCTCAGGGTGGCCCGCACCAGCGTGTGGCAACAACACCTGGTGGCTCTTGTAAACAACCTGAGCAGCACACTTATTTCTCCCTTTCTTTGTCTCCCTGCCCTCTATGCCAGTCTATCAGCAAGGCCTGTCAGTTCTTCCAGAATACATCTTGAATATGTTCGCATCATGCGCTTTCTAGCGCCACAACTCTCTTCCAAGCCCTCCTCGTCTTTTACCCAAAAGGTAAAAGATGGCTACCATGTAATAGCCTCCTTACTTTCTCACCCTTCCATCGCCGTTATCCTAGAACCCAGTTTCTACAGAGCAGCAAGATCATGCCACCTCTCTTGGTTAAACTTCCCAGTGGCTTCCCATCACACTCAGCCCAACACCTTACCGTGGCCTACAAAGCCTGCATGGTTTAGCCCAGGGCTTTATACTCTGGAGTCCATGCGGAGGATTGATTCATGGGGTCTATGATTTTAGATGAAAAAAAATCATATTGAAATATAATATTCAATATATTTCTATAATTGAAATATAATATTCCATTGAGTCATGCATAAAATCTCAATATTTTGTACCATATTACAACTGTTGCAGATATCTTGAAATATCACTACTTCAAAGTTAGTTATTAGATGTGCTATAAAATGTGTTAATAAAGAAGAATTTACATTTTATATTACAGTTTTGTCCTTTGAATATTTTGATAGCTGTATTTTAGTGTAATTGGTTTCCTTTGTATTACTATGTATTTTATTTTATGTAATTAAGAACACGATTCTGGGCCAGGTGCTCTCATTCTAGCACTTTGGGAGACCAAGGCAGGAAGATCCCTTGAGTGCAGGAGTTCAATACCAGCCGTGGCAATGTAGCAAGACTCCATCTCTACAAAATATAAAAAACTAGCTGGGTGTTGGGGTGCATGCCTGTAGTCCCAGCTACTCCAGAGGCTGAGGCAGGAGGATCACTTGAGCCCAGGAGTTCAAGGTTAGAGTGAGCTATGATTGTGCCACTGCCCTCTAGCCTGGACAACAGAGTGAGACCTTGTTTCTTTTTTCAAAAAACAAAAACAACCCACAAACAACATGATCAGATTCTGAGAAGGGACCCCATAGGCTTCAACACTGCCAGAGGGTCCACAGCAGAAAAGTTAAAGTAGCTCAAATCTAGCTCCTTTGATCTCTCACACAATGCTCCTCTGCAGCGTTTCTTCCTGTTTCAGAAATATCAGACCAGTTTCTGCCTCAGAGCCCTCACAGTGGCCGTTCCCTCTGCCTGGAACACTTCTACCATGGCTGGCTCCTCCTCATTTCCCCGTGAATGTCACTTCTCGAAGACGGGCCTTCACAAACCACCCTGCACGGACCCTCACCCCAGTCATTCTTTACAATGACTTGTTTATTCCTTTACAACTTTTATCGCTATCAGAAATAATCTTGTTTATTTATTCACTTATTCATTCTGTGCCTTCCTCCCCGGCAGGTAAGCTCTATTATTGCATGAAATTCTTCTATCCTGTCCACAGCTACGTGCTTTATCAAGCACAAATATTAGCTGAAGAAATTAATCCTTCCTAAACCAGAGGATCGCTTTGGGTAGCATTCAGATGAATATAACTGAAATACATACATACATAAGACCATTCACTTGGACTCTTCCCATCAAATATAGTACATTTGGCCACGTGTGCCTGTATAGCAGTTACTGTGGCATTCACAGTTGTGACTTGGCTAAAGCTTAGGTCATAATCAAGGACGCCCTGGAGAATTTTGATGCTCCCTGGAAGACTTAAGCCAATACGCCAATTAATGGGCTATAATGCTCCATAAATACTATATTTATGTCTGGGACATTATAATTTGGCTCTGATATCATTTAAACAAATGCAACACACACTCACACCAATGCTTTGAAATTTTGCAAAGATGAGAAGATTAGCAACATAGCAGGATTAGATGGCAAAATAATTTTGTATTAATATATTCACTTGCAACTTCAGATAGAAGCAAAATGGGAGTCATCTCTAACAATTTTAGAGCATCATTGGTAGAAGTGACTACAGCCCAATGGAGATTGCCTATCTGAAATATGAGCAGATACTGCAGAATTATGTGACATGCGATCAATGTAAAGTCAGAAACATAACAAGAGATAAACAACCAAGAGAGGATGGAGAGCAAGGATATAGAATTTTCCAGAAGAAATTGACAAAGTGCATGGTGCCAAAAGTAGAAACGATTCCCTTTGGGAACAGTGGATTCATACCGCATAGTCTCTTATAAACACGGATAGCAGCTCCCTTCCCCGATCCTTCTTCATTTCAGCTATTACTGGCCCTCGACCCTCCAGGCCACAAGGCTCCTGGTGCCTGGTGCCCCGCTCTGTCAGCCTGCTGCTGGAGCTCAGGTTCACGAATGTCTGAATAATTACTTCCAGCAGAGGTACAGGAGCCTGGGGTAAAAGGTAACAGAGCAGTGTACCAAGTAAAAGCCCCAACTGGAGCACTGGATAAAAGCTGAGAATATGATGAATAACATGAATAAGAATAGTAAATTCCTACTTCCATAACTGGGGGTATTTAGAGGAACAGAGAGGGAGCAATAAGATTCAAAACCAGGTGCTCAGAATGGGCCCGCACTTACTAATCTGTGTCCCTCAGGGTCACGAGAGTGCGAGTAAGGAAACTACCCATGCAGAATGTGCTGGAGGGTACCAGTGAAACCCAACCGTGTAGAACATAGGACAGAACTGACTTTCTCTCCACATACTTCCAAGGTAAGCAAGAACGGGAGGGAACACCCTGAAAAACGGGGAAGTTTCTTTTACATGAAAGGACCATGAGAATAGAGGAGCTTTTAGAGTGATGGTCCCTACAGTCCAGTGTTTTGTTACCCAAAAGGGGCCCCAGGATTTAGGAGGGCCGGGCTGACCTTGCCGACAGGAGGCACTTCCTAGCAACTAAAGAATTTGGACTCTTTCAAGGATCCACTTGAGGTAGTGGCTTAAGTTCATGAGCCATGGTGGTGGTGGTACCTCCTTATTTTTGTTCAAAACTCTCTGTCCTCTAATTTCGAAGGGAGCCCACCATCACTCAAGTAATTTGGAACGTGTTACGCATTCCATGTTCACATCGTCTAAGCTGTTCGTGATTTTCAAGAGCTCAGACACGGTCCTCATTAGCCTCCTCACCTAGATTAAAGAGTCTCTCACTTTCTGTCCAGCCATCTATTTCTATTGCTCCCTCGACTTTTCGGATATCCTTCATTGGGTATGGTACCCAGAATATCGGATTACCAGGTGAAGACTCGCCCAGTGTTGTATGATGGGAGGGCAATGTGTTCTACTTTGACAGTATTGTTTCCCTTGATTATGCTCAATGCTTGTAGACCATTTTACTACAAAATTCTGAAGTTGTCTTCCGAGAAGACACTGTTAAGAGGTAAGGGGCAACAGCTCAAATGACATGGGACTGGCATTTACAGGAGGGTAAGCAGGAGAGCGGCTGGACGAATAGAGTTGCTGTCTGTGGGAAAGCTCTGCTCCAACTGGGAGACACAGACACATTTTTACCTTGAGTGATCCTGAGACGTGTGACCCAAGATGTCTCCATGGCAGAACCAAGCCAACCACAGAAGAACTCAAGTTAATAACTAGCCAGTCTCTACATATGTGCATGACTGAATCACCGGCTCTCCCTTTAAGACTAGCAAATCATATCCACTGTTGTGATATCCAGAGAAGTGTAATGTGGCCTTCTCATGGAAGAGGGAATTTGCAGTGAAGTTGAAAGTTTCTCTTACTTTTCATACTTAAGACATTTTAAGGGAGCAGGAGACACTTTTGGAAAGTCTCCGTGCTCCCTTGTAGTTTATGGAACTCTTTCTAGATCAGGGGTACTTGACTTAGGGTGGAGGGCTTCAGAAAACCTGTGACCTCTTTGAAACTGTATTTGAACACTGGATGTCTTTATATTTCAGGGCAGAGAGTTCAAGCTTTTATCGGATTCTCAAACACATCTGAGACCCAGGAAGGAGTAAGAAGCGTTGCTCTGGAAGCTTTCCCTGAGCTGTCTGAAGACCCTCCTTGGTCCAGTCCACTTTTCTGAAGGTTGATAAATTTAAGAATACGAGCAGTAGGATTTGATTGCCTTCTGAGCATCATTTTCAACTTAAGCCCTGACAAATGCCCCCAAAATAAAAAATAAAAAAATCAATGTATGGCACAAAATTAGAGATTAAAAAAAATTAACTCTATAGTTTTCAATTGACGTATGACAGTAGAATCAAGAAAGCAACCATATGAATTAATGGGCTTAAAGGAAGAAAAGGGCTTTTACTGAGCAAGGATGGCAAAAAATCAGATAATATAAAAAATCAATGTACAAATGATTTCCATAAAATAAGGGAGTAAAAATGAACAGGGTTTCATCATAGGAACTGTGACAGGAAGAAAACCAAACTTAAAGAGGGGACTAAACTATTGACATCTCTGTGCCAGTTTCCTCATTTCTAGAATGGAGATGGTTAAACCCACAAACAGGAGAGTGAGTAAGTACCTAGCACAGTGGCACAGGGTAAGGCCTCAGGAAATGACAGCTGGTAGTGGTAATGGTAGGATGTTGAGAAGAAATCAGAAATAAAAAGTGTAGGTATAGCAAGAAAGGTAAAGATATACTTGCTATAAAATCTGAGACTGGACCTTGCAAATATTATGCTATGTGAAAAGCCAATTGCCAAGTACCACATTCTGTAGGATTCCATTTATAGGAAATGTCCAGAACAGGCAAATCCATAGAGATTGAAAATATTAATAGATTAGTGGCTGCCTAGAGCTGGGGCAGGGAGGGAGGATTGCAGAGTGAAGGCTGTGGTGTGCAAGGTTAATTTTGGGGGTGATGAAATGTTCTAAAATTGCGCTGATGGTCATACAACTGTGAAAATACTAAATGTCGCTGAGTTGCACACTTTAAATGGTGAATTATATGGTATGTGAATTATATCTCAATAAAGCTGTTCAAAAAATCTGAGACTAGAAAACCCCTTGGTTAAAAAGAATCTGAAGTATCCTGTAGATTTCCGTATAGAAATCCTCCATCTTGCATAAATTCCCCTATGTAGGTATTTCTTTTTGCCTTGCCGTATCTTCCTCTAACAGGGTGATTTTTCAGATATGTATCAGGCGTGTCTTACAAACAGTTGAAAATGTGTATATTTGGATAAATGAGTAACTTCTGGGTTTCAACATCAAAGTCATAGATTTTAAGCGGATGAGCCAGTGTGTAGAGAAATACCAGAGCCGTTCATTACCTCCATCTCTCATGGCATTTCTCCCGACGTCTACTAGCAGCATAACGCAAAGAGGAAGCCTTCGGGAGTAGGTGAATTGTTAGGGAGGGCTGCATTATTTTGTAGGCTGGTGAATATTTTCCCTTCACCTCCCAGTTTCTGCTTTTACTGACTCTTCCCCAATGTAAGTCCTTAAATGCCTATAAATTCTATTTCACGACTTTCCTGGTGCTCCCACATGCCAGCACTCCACACGCCCTGTATCAGCCATTTTCCCTCAGAGCCCTAAAGACTTTGAACCTATTTATTCCAACTTTCTGTTTCTAACAGCATCACTGGAGGTGGAGAAATGATAAAATAATGAATAGAAAATATTTCATTTCTTCTTATAATCTGGCCTCAATCTTCACAAACAGATCTTTATACATTTTCTTACGTGGCACATCTAAGAATTAAACCTGCTTTTTAATATTCCAAACTAGAAGCGTAAAAAGCTTCTTTCCCCCCTCTTTCGTGCTATACAAACACAACGTAACTTTCTTCTTACATATCCATCACAGTGTAAATCTATTCCTCTAACTCTGTAATAATGGATTGCAAAGAAACGGTTTTATCCTGAACAATCTCACAGGGTTCCTATCTCTTCGAGAATGAAGGCGCACTACAGAAATACACGTTCCGTGGAAGAGGGAGGACGAAGGCAAAGCCTGAGGACCCAACAGGGATCTTTTCTTATCTTTCTCCAAATCTGCTGCACCTGTCAAAAAAACTGAAGCAAAGCACTGAGGCAATGATACAAATAATTCAGGAGAAAAACCAGTATTTTCCTTCAAGGCTGCGAAACACGGTTTACCAACCTGAATTATCTTGATGATAGTCTTTAAAGAAATTTATCTCACAAATGTGTACAGCCACATTAAGAGTGATTAACCTTCACAGGCATTCATGAAAGGAGGAAAAAGGCTCTTAGCAATTTTGAGTTTACCAGGCTTTCTAATAATGTCTCTCCCTTAGGAGAAATCTCGGAGGAAATTGGTGACATAATGAGTCAGTAAAATGAAAACTCAAATTCAGGGAAAGAATAACCACATGAGAAGAAGAAAGAAAGGATATGTAAAGCCCCTTGGAAATGATGAATGATTTCTCTGGCTTCTGATGGGGTGTTGCAGCCAAAAGCTTTGTTTCCCAACTAGACTAGAGTGCGAAGAGACACAGAGAGGAAATGCCACTTTACCGTCCCAGCACTCCATCTGGCAAGGCTCACGATTTTTTTTAATAGTCTTTATTTTTTAGAGCAGTTTTTGGTTCACAGCAAAATTGAATGGCAAGTACAGAGAGTTCCCATATGTCCCTGTCTCCCCCCATTCAAACAGCCTCCCCTACTAGCAACAGCCCACAACAGTGGTACGTGTGTTACAACTGATGAACCTTCATTGACGCATCATTATCGCCCAAAGTCCATAGCTGATATTAGTGTTAACTCTTGGTATTGTACCGTCTGTGGGTTTAGACAAATGTATAATGGCACGTATCCGCCATTACAGTATCACACGGAGTAGTTTTACTGCCCTAAAAATCCTCTGTGCTCCACCTACTCATTCTTCCCTTCCTGCTAACAGCTCTGGATTTAATGTCAAGAGGAACCCAGGGCTTTAATCATAATGTTTTCCATCACCTCCTTACTGAAGTGCATCTAGTCCCTTGGAAAGGCTGGGTATTGGTAAAGAAGCCCTCAGCTGTGTGTGCACTGATGTGTATCAATGACCACATGAAATAAAGTACTTTAGAGCCAGAAAGGAAGAAGCCAGGTGCGATGCTTTGAATATTTGTGTTCCCCCCAAATTCCTATATTGAAATCCTAACCCCCAAGGTGATAATATTAGAAGATGGGGCCTTTGGGAGGGGACTAGGTCACCTCGATCTCATGACTGAGATTAGTGCCCTTACAAAAGAGATGCCAGAGAGCTTGCCTTTCCCTTTTGCCACGTGAGGGCACGGCAGGAAGCTGGCAGTCTGCAACCCGGAAGAGGGCCTTCTCGGGCACGGGACCATGCTGGCACCCTGATCTTGGACTTTCCAGCCTCTGGAACTGTGAGAAATAAATGTCTGTTGTTTATAGGCCACCCAGTTTATGGCATTTTTCATAGCAACCTGAATGGACTAGGACACTAGGTACGGTGGGAAGAATGTGGACTTCGGAGCCAGAGAGACCTGGATTGTTCTTACATCTTCTCCACTTCCTAGCCCTTTGGCTGACAGTATTTCAGATCAGTGAAGAGTGACTTAATGTCTCGGAGTCACAGCTTCCTTATCTACTAAAGGGGATAATACCTTTGTTATTATCGGGACCTGAGACATTGAAATAAGATGATTATATAAAGTATACATATAGCATGCAATATTTTCCCCTTGCTTAGGAAATGAGTAAACGTAATTTAAAAAGGAAAAACACTTTTGAGGTGTGAGCATCTTAAAGATAAACCATAGATGGACTCAAAATAAATTAATTAATGCCATTGGATTGGAGTCAAGATCCATGCCTATGCTGGAAAATGAAGTTCTTAGCACACGCAGGCATAGCAGGATGTTATGCGGTGAATAAACGACCACTGATCTCCCACTGCCTAACTGAAGCTATTTCTCCATTTTGCTCATTCATTTACAATTGATTATTAGGCAGCATTTAACCATAACCATCTATTGCTCACACCACATCACAGCATTATTCATTTAAAGCTGTGTGTTCGTTCTTTGGAGTTAAAAGTCATTTGTTCACACTTAAAACTGAAGAGGCTTGTGGAGGGCTGGCAGAAGCCCTCAGCAGGGAGTGTTATGCATATTCTATAACTCTGCTTCTGAAATCTGCACCAGGGATTCTACAATTTATGTCTCCCCTCAGTTCAACCAGGCACCTCGTACCTAGCACAGGGCAATTCCTGAGTTAATTATGCCTTGTCATTTCGGCAGGACTTGGGAGGAAGATGATTACCAGCTGCAGTCATTCAGTGACATTTCACTTCTCCTCTCTCACTCCCCTTTACGAAGCTCTCCTGCCAGCAGCCCAGCGACGCCTTCACCTCCACCATCACCCTGACACCCAGGTAATAACTTCTAATTGTCTGCCTTTCAAAGAAGTGAACCCTTTGGCAGTCAACATTTGCTGTACTATTGGTTCTTACACTTGGACTTAACTGAAAGGGTCCAGAATCTTTCAAGATTATCTGTCTCATTTTGTTGACTTCTCTTACTCTTGGCCCAGACGTGCTTAAGGAAAACCTGGCTGAAAATCTAGGGATCAATTAGTGAAGATGACAACCATTTTCTCTCTGCTCCTAAGAGGGCTGTGGCTCGCAAAATGCTAACGTTTGTTCATTCTGGATAGTGGATACACGCCTGTCTGTTATATTATTCTTTGTCTTCCTCTGTGATTTTTAGAATACAGCTTAAGATAAAAAAGAGCTGTATGAAATGATTCTTGGTGTTTTGCATATTTGTGTCTCTGCACATAGAAGTCCTCAGACGGAGAGGCGAAGGGAGCTGCTGTTAGGAACATGGATTCTCATGTGTGTTCCAGCCCAAGTTCACTGTAAGGATCAGTACAATTGAAATAATGGAACCTGGGTGTGTAATTCTTTCCATGTATGGAGCTGGAGATTCCCTCCAAATTAATCCTTTACCAGCAGTGGATGGGCTGCGCACACGGGCACTGAGCAGTGAGCTCACTTCCATCCGGCACGGCCATGTGAGCACTTCGGTTGGCTTGCTTTTTTAATGAAGTGATTTTTAATGAAGCAAGCTGTGAATTTAATAGATACCTTAAAACAGCTTCTTTGTAACTGAGCTTTAAGTAATGAAGAGATGGCCAAATTAGCCACCAAAACTGGAGGAAGATTCAAGGCTGGACAACTGCAGGAGCAAAGCTTGCTGGGGTTTGGCCATCAGACAAGTCGTCTTTACTGCTGGCACACAGGATGGTGCCACGAGTCTATGTGCAGGCATGGTGGCCTGATGGAAGGTCCACTCACAGTGACCTTTTCAGAGGTCAAGAATGTGCTTGGCCAACACCAAAGCATACTCAAGTGCAAGGCATTACGATCATTGATACCCTCACCATTGCTGTGCTAGTACACTGTCTCTTAGAGGCTCATTTAGCTTGTTATTCTGAAGCAGCCACTTCAGCTCACTTATAACGTGGGGACAATAGGAAGGAGATAATAGAGTTCAGTCTATAATACCCTGAAAGAAAGATATTGGTAGAAAGAAATGCACATAGTATTAGAGAACTCTTCTAAAGATGGGAGAAATCACCCAATCCCAGAATCCCAACTGTAAATGGCAGGCAGGTAATGCAAAGTGCTGAGAGGGCCGGGGGGCTGTCAGCTAAAGGCAAAGCCTGGGGGAACTGGAGAGACCACCTCCCACCTAGAGGCATTCAAAGTACTCAATTGAAAAAACAGTATTGATCCAATATAACACACCTATCACGTGCCACAATTATGGTTTGGCCACCTGACTCCCTGGGCTATGCTCATGGGCTGGAATGAAGAGAAGCTGTCTGCCTTCCTAGGAGACATGGAGTGGTGGTCCTCATGTCTGTGAATCTTCTCGAATCAGTTTATATCTCCTATGATGTAATTTCCTCATTATCCCAATGCTACAGGGTTTGCTTATGGAAGTGGATACTCAAAACAAAAAGCTCATGTTTTTACTTAAATGAATGGTAAAAATCAAAACAAAACCCACTACAGTAAGAGTCCAGCAATGTCCACACCTAAGTCTGATGGTAAATGAAGTCTTGAATCTATTAAACAGCAAGTACCAAGGTACAAAGTGGTTTCTCCATAGCAGTTCAACTCTGCTCCCTGCTGTGTAGATGGACATCACACTAGATCCAGGGCACACTTTAAAACTATTGTCCTCCTGTGACTTAAACAAGAAAAGATTCATAAATAAGAAAGTTTGAAAAAATCTTTAATCTTTATCTCCCTAGCTTTACATCCCATTATTCTGGGTAACTGATATGTGTGAAAACACTCTCTGTTTCAATTTAGCTAAACCTCTGACTCACAGGGAACAGCTTTTAAATTGTTCACACAATTCTTATCAATCAGCTGGTTCTGTGTAAAGGAAATAGGAATACGGAAACCTAATCACTCCCTCTGTGAAAAATCACCATGTCTCCCACATCAGAGGAAGATCAGACCCTAGAAATCCTCTCCTCTAGACTTCCAGTTGCCTGGCTGTTTCATTTTAATCACAACATTGTTGAGCTGATCTATAACTTCACGAGTTTTCTAGGCAAGGGTGGACGTTACAGACACATGTCCTAGGAAGGCCTAGTGACAAACACTCCACCACTACAGGCTGATGTTATGAGCACGCCATATGCACGTGGTAACACGGGCTTCCATGGCAAACTGGCCAATCGGAAATGCAATAATGGCAATAGGCTGGAGTGAAGGCGCACACTTTGGGGGAACAAGTCATGGTATTTTTATTGGTTTGCTATATTTTACCCTTCATTATAAATAGATGGTATCAGAGTTCAAATTACAGAGAGAAATGAGGAAAACTAAAAATGAGCTAGAGGGAGACCATAAAACCACCCAGGCCAGTCAGTGAATTCTTTTATGGTTTTTATGGTTGGTGGCTATCTATTTACTATGTTCTACTGGATCATTATTCTTGGAGATAATTCATCTTACAAATTGCCACTGGCTGCATTTCCCATCATCAACAAAAAATACACAGCCTTCGTGAGAGAAGTGCTAGCTGTGGAAGTAAGAAATGCACCAGTTACATGTGTTTTTCCTGTTCGCTATGTAGATTCAATGCTTTCTTTTCAAGCTCTGCATGATTGGACGTGGCCTTGTGATACTTGTATTAGCTGCACGGTGGTGGAAATTCATCTGCGTCTGACTGAACTAGATGATTGCAACGTAGCTCTCTGGGTTGGAACTAGTTCTTGTTATACTGGCTTACTTTGTGTCAAAAAAATATTTAGGGTAAAAGAGACTAAATGATTTAGACTGGCCGTGTAGGTAGCTAGGCAAGGTAGGCAAGTAGGAAGATAGGTAAGTAGACAGACAGACAGACACACACACACACACACACAATCAACTTATTGAGGTCTAAATTAGGTACCATAAATGTACCCATTTTAAGTGTAGCATGTATTTTTTACACAAGAACTTTTAGCCTGATAGAGACCACAGGATGTCATAGAGAGCTCCTCCCTCACCCTCTTCCTCAGCGAAGCTCAAAGAAACTGAGCCAAGCCACACAGATGGTCACACAGATGGTCGGTGGCAAAGTGGGGAGAGGATGCCCAGTTTGGAGGTTCTGATACAAATCAGCCCATTGATTTGGCCATTATGAGTAGAGACTCACCCTTCTGGGGGAGAGACAGCTTCACACAGCAGCCTGTGTATACACCACAGCCCTGGTTCCTGACCAGTTAAAAATGAACATCCCGCTGCTGGCTGCAGAGAGGAAGAAAACGAAGTGAAGGAGAAGTGTCTTAGGGACAGGGACATACAGGGGGATGAAGCGTTACGGTGAATGAAGAACTGAGAGGGTTTACTGAAAAGTGTAAGTCTGAGGTGTTAATAGTAATTCCAACCAATGTTAGCGTCTAGATGCTGACAAATAAAATTTATAAATGACTTTTAAATTGCTTCCTCTAGTAACAAGAGCAGTTATTGTCACATTGATTTTAAAATTAAATGTTATGGTATTTTCTTGCTTTAATGAGAAGGCAGATCCAACTGGTAAAAAAGTAATGATTAAAGCAATTAAAAGAGTAAAAATGAGAAATAAAGCAACAACACTCCTAATCCTTAACCCAAATAGGCAGGTTTTGCTGATTTACTAAAAAAAAAGATGCATGTTTATCTCGAGGTGGAAAAGTCAATTGCTAACGTCATTTGTTTAAAACTCTGCCTGCACCTGGTTCTCATTTGTCCTCCAGCTGAGAAACCAAAGACAACTTCCTTTTATTGTGGTCAGATAGCAAGTTCATTTCGCCATTGGATGATCAAACGGCCAGCCCTCCCCAGCTTGGGAAGGTTTGCCTTTCACTTTCAACTTGTTCAATCATCATTAACTCCAAAAATTGTCACATTCCATTTGTGCAATGAAAATTTCACCACTGGTAACCGTTTGGGTGAAGTTTTTGTAGGGGAGGCCCTAAATCTTGTAGAGCACCTCACACATCCTCAAGGTCATTTGCCTGGTTTCCTTGTTTAATGACAGCTACCTAAGATCCTGGAGTCAGTCTGTGACCCACCATCAGTGACTCTGAAGACCTCTCTGTGTGTGGGGACATATTACCTTCTCCGAGATTGAAAGGGCTCACTGGGTGATTCAACGCATGCATATTATCTGAGAAAAATTAGGGTGAGTGCACATATGTGTGTTTATATGCACATACACACAGATACACACACGCACACGCACTCATACCCCTCCTTTGTTGTAAATTATGTGCACACACACTGGAGTTCTTACCAAGCAATAGTAAAGGTCTTTACTGAGGAGACACTAATAAAAAGCTTGCTGGATGGAGCCCATCTACTAGCAGGTCTCCTCACTCTGAGCAGCCAGCTGCCCTGGATGGGCTGCAATACCAAAGTGGGGACTTCCAAAAAGTTTCTGGAGAGGAGAAATAGGCTTCTTTTTACTTTTGCCGTTGGGCTTGAGAAATCTTCATCTCCTTTGTTAATTATTTAATTATAATTCCCCTTCCACAGAGAAATTCTGAGATGTTCAATCCCAGTGAATCTGGCACAGGGCCAACTTCCCGACGGCAACACTCCAAATATGAATTTCCGAAAGTGGCTGTCAGGTGGCGAGATGGCTACATTAAGAGGTCACTTGATCCAGAGTCTTAGGAAAAACACAGAGTCTACTGGGGCTAGTCGAATAAATTTCGTGCCATTTGGCAAGTAAGTCATAGCTGAACAGGCCCCAGTTATAGGCCCTGATTAAATTTTCAAGATGAAAACTAAGAGAACACATATACAGAGCTCTCCAGAATCTTAAGCACTTAGGTGCTAACATACTTACTAGACTCTCTCCAAGAAGGGCTTCTTGATTTCTAGCACTAGTTTTAATTCCACAGTTTCACCAGGTTAGCTGCTAAAACAAGGTCTGGATTACAGACATAGTATCTTGGCCCCTTTCAGCTAGCTCTGACTCCTAATATTAACATATTAGACTATTTATTGTTGCTAGCACCCAATTTTTAATTGACTAGTAGAATTGGAGGGTAGGAGACAGGGCAGGAATAGTCTAATGATTTTTTCCAATTCTTCTGGCTAATATCAGACCAGACCCTGGGTCTAACAAAAAATCATGTGTCTCCTAAAACATGAAAGAAGATATCTTGCCATTTTAATGGCTGGGTGACAGCACCACTATTTAAGAAAAGAGATTCCAATACTAGGTTATTAGCTAAAAAAAGTTTGCACAAAATTTCCCAGGAAAGGTATTTTTATTCAAACACTTGCATATGTGCCCCGTATTCTTCTAAATGTTTTATAAATATTAACTCTTTCATCCTTATAGTAATTCCAAGAGGTGAAGTAACTCACCCAAAGTCACAGAACGCAGGAAGTCTGGGTCTGTGTCATGCTATGCGGCTATGTTTTTCATGAAGGTCTCTCAGCGGGATACGCAACCCAAATGCTCACTGACCTGTTGCGTCAAGTCGGACAGATGGTGTGCAAAGAGAAAAGTGTTTGATCTATTTGTTCTACTTTACAGGGATTGAAAAACGGAGATCAACTCTCTAAATTGCCCGTTTTCCTTACACTGATTTCTTCTACTTTCTTGTCTCCCCCACTGCGGAGGTCACCCTTGTACCGCTGGATCCCGAGTGAGCTCTCCTCTCTGCGTCTGTGGGTGTGCATCTCTCTCTCTCTCGCACGTGCACACGCACACACACGCACAGAGCTATCACTGTGCTTCAGTGAAGCTGTTCAGAGCTTGGGGTCCGGGCATAAAAGCAGACATCATTTGCTCGTTAGAGCTAAGTTTTCAGGACGTGCCCCACTTACTGACCTCCACTAACGGCCTGGGTTTGCGCTCGACTGCAAACCTGAAGTGGCAGAGTTCACAGTAGCTGGTGTTTGAGGATGACAGCCAGTGCTCCAGGCAGCTCCGATGAATTGTCCCCAAGGTCCCCGTACATTCACATGGAGAGAGCAAGTCCTCTTGGCTGCTGCCCTCATGGCAGATCCTGCACATCGGCCGGTCATTGAAGGGGCTGCAAGAGAAGGAGCGGCAGCTGCTGGTCACCGGGCTGGAAACCACGGCCGTGTGGACGGCCGCTGGCTCTTGTCCTTTGGGCCCTCCCCAGTGGCAGCTGCTTTAAGATCCCTTAGATCTACACCTGACCTTGGCAGTGGGGCAGGTGGTCCTGGGCACCCCGGAGCACACTGGCCATCCACTTTCTACGTTACAAAGAAATAGGCTGTGGCCAGTATTGAAGTAACCAGGTGTGGCCCAGGATCAAAAGTGAGTAAAAATGTGCAATACATTATTTTTGTCTCGAATGCAGATGTAGTTCAGGTCAAGAACTAATCAAAAAATAAAAAGCCATCCTTCACCATTAAGAACAGAAATCGTTTTTGCACCTTTTGGACCAGGCCAGGACACTTTTCTATCCCCAGAGGTTCCTTCCGTTTCTCTTTCCAATAGGGCGGAGAATGGCAGGAGGGCAGTTAACCAACAAGCAAGCCTGAAGCTGCCACAGAGGACTGCAGTCTGAGCCAGAGCACAGAGCCGAGTGGGGGATGGGGCTTTGAGCCGTCACAGGACGCTCTCTGGAAAGCGAGTAATGAGCGTGTCCTGCCGAGGGGGCCTCAGCCGAGTCCGCCTTGAATGCGGAGGCACCACTCCTGCACATTTCGTGAAGGCAGCACAGCGTGGTCACGGCTGCTGCTGCGGGCTCTGGAATCAGCTGGCTGGGCTCCAACCCCAGCTCTGTTGCTTACCAGCCAGGTAAGTAACTTCACCTCCCTGTCCTTTAGCCCTCTCATCTCTAACAGACACAAAGAGCGGCGATGCTGCCTTCCTCATCTGGTCACTGTGAGGATAAGAAAAGTCCAGATTAGAAGCTTAGAATAGGGACCAGCACATACTAAATGCCTAGTTAACACTAGCTGTTGTCACTTGTGGAAAACCTCAGGCCAAGGAAATCAAATCACTTGGTCCTTATCACATGGTGGCCAATGGAACGCCCAAGCTTAGACTCAGTTCTCCGTGGGTTCCCTGTCCTGTTTGGGAACCATCCTCTCTGATCGATGTCATCTTATGCTGCTTTGCCATTCTTTGTTGGATATTAGATTTTAAAATATGTCATCAACATCTGTGACAGCCCTATGACCAAACTCTTTACCTACCCTCCCCTGCCTCTCCCTGTGTCCCCTGAAAGCTGACAGTGACCCAGGGCCACGCCCCAGCACTCCCCTAAACACCATCTTTGGTCCAAATGGAAATGCCCATGGAAGCACCGCTGCTCCCCTGGGGATGAACGAAGGCTACAAGGGGCCTAGAGGAGGAAAGGACTCCCTCCCACTTGCCCGGAAGACCTGCTTATGCTCAGGCGCAGGAAAAGAAAGTTGACGGAGATGACTTTTTTCTCTCATGATTCCTGGCCTCCTTCATTCATGCGGGGCCTGTGGAGCTCTGAAACCTTCTGGTTTACATTACTATGTGGTGGGAGAGCTGGTATAAACACCCGACAGACAGACAGACACACACACACACACACACACACACACACACTTTCGCGCCTCAGCCATGTCCACCGCAGCCTGCTCTTCCTGATCAGATGAGCTGTTTGGCGGCTGCTGATGGCTCCTGTCCCCCCGTCTCAGCTCACAGAGCACCAAGGATGCTCACGGCCTCATCGTGTTCTGAGTCCTACCCAGTTGTTAGAAGTTCTCCAAGATGCGAAAAATTATATATGAAATCCTTTTCTATTTCTTTCCTTTGCAATAATAGCTGCAGAGATTTTAAACAGAAGGCATATGGGCAAACGTTTGCAACAGGCATGGAGTGTGATTCCGCGTCCGCGGGCCACCGTATCCAGGCTGCGGTGCTGGCGGGAGTCCCGCTGCAGGCACACGCAGCTGTGGGCCTGTGTCTGCACCAGGGCGGGTGACGGGTCACTCAGACCCAGGCAGCGCTAACCCTAGGGGGCAAGTCCAGAGCTGATATGCACTTCACATTCAGGGGTCAGAAGTCCCACTTCCCCATTCTGAAAAAAGGCCGAAGAAGCCAAGGGGCGCCATCAGCCTGGCAGCCCCAGCCCCCGATCTGCCATGGGCAGCAACACCACATGGCCGGGACAAGCACTCTCTCAGCTCTTCGGAGCCTTCACTCTTGCTCTGGTTCGCGCCCTCCCGGAAGGCACAGGAGGCTTTAACAACAGCACTTCATGGAGCGGGGTGTGTGCCGTGGGTCAGGAGTGGGGGCCGTGGAGGCTGAAGGAGGGAGCAACAGCAGAGACCCCTAGAGGGTGAGAAGGGACTCGCCTGGGAAGCAGCCCTGACGGTGCTTCCATCGGGCCGAGCCAGCCAGCAGGCACACCAGGAAGGCCACGTCAAAAGTTTTGCTCACAAATCTAATCACTTTGGCTCAATCATCCGAAATCAGGTGCCTTCTTCATTCTATTCTAATGGGGCTACCTCTTCATTCCTGGAGACCAGAAGAGCGTGATTACCATAGCAGTGTCAAAACAACAAATGTAAAGCAAGCAGCCCCGTGTCTTGTGGGGTCCTTCCCCTTCTGGCTCTCTGCAAGTGTGACTTTAAGGGGAAAACTAACCAGGTGAATTTTAGCTTCGTACCGTATTGCTATAGAAGCAGCGATGACAGAACTCATGTAGTCGGTTGTTTTCCCCCAGCACCTCCTATCACCTGACACAAAGACCTGAGCGCTAATTGCATTCCCTTTAGCATTTTCCATCTGACAGAGTTCTCTGGATCAATTACAGATTCGTTTATTTTAATTGTGGTACTACCTCTGGGTGGCAAGAGTCCGCACTACTGTTGACAGCAGCTGCCCGTCCTTGGCTGAGACTTGCATGACATACTGCGGCTGCCCATTCACTAGGCTGCCACAATCCTCCACCGTCTTCACCACGGGCGCAGCCGAGCTGGTGCAGTCTGGCAGGACTTCGGGCAGGTGACTGCAGCGGCTGGTTGTCATGGTAACAGACAGCAATTACTCTGCTAATGGCTTCCACATTCATACAGGGTTTCCATCTAAGAGAGATCAGAAAACAGTTTACTTGGGCAGGGTGGTTAATCGAAATGGAGAATTACAGGCCACCAACATCATCATGTCATTATTTAATATAAATAACAGGGGTAGCCTAGACATGGCACATTACCATTTAATACAAGTGTGTACATACACAAACACACACACACTCAAAGAGTCCACAAGAAATAGCGGATGTGGTTATGAACAAGACAGCAAGCATGTCAGCGTATATAAACATTTAGGAGCCCTGCTTTCCGAGAGGGGAAGGAATGATGGCTCTGGGGCCTGGATCGGAGGAGACGATATAAGCCGTTACCCCGCTCTGTACCAAAGAAGCAATACGTCTTTGTTGACACTCTTTAAAAGTTAGTAGAATCATTATTAAAACTGTTTGCAACTATTTTTTCTGGTAAGCAATTTATTCTCCATGCAGCTTCATTCTGAGATACTAAGACTAAAAAAAGAGAGAAAGAAGGGAAAAAATGAAGTTGGCCAAGTGGCACGTTCTAGGACAGTGTTTGCTAAACATGAATCACTCAACTACTGTACCAGCTTTCGGACTTTTGCCACACCTGTGCTCCATAATACAATTTTCTACTTAGTATGTCTTGAAAATTAACTTCCTTTAAAAACTTAACCTATTTTAGCTTTGTTTTAAACAAAGTTATTCATGAAATGATGAATATGATGAACTTGTTTTACTTTTTTTCTAATGGACATTAAAATAAATACATTAGCATTGATACTTTTGTTCATGTACTAGCTAAAATCCAGGGTCACATGCATCGTCACAGGGAAACACACAGGCGAACATAAGAAAGTGGTGAATGAGACCTCTGTCACCAATGAAAAATGATCCATTAATAGTAAGGGCCTTACCTCCCTGACACGTGGTCTATCATATAAACTTCGAGGAATTATGTTCCCGATCTGCACGGTGCAGGCTTGGTCGTGACCTCACATTCAAAGCACTCAAACCCACCAGAGTGAGGAACCCCACTGTATTCAATAAAAAGTCGGCGTGTGATGCATAAGAAATAGACACTTTTACAGAAACCTGCAGGAGGATTCTGTCCAAAGGTGAGATAACCCAGTTCCGCGGCCCACATGTGGTTTCTGCCAGCCCACCCAGCTCGAGCTCCAGAGCCCGACACGGCCAGACTGGCTGATGAACAGAGCTCGCATCGATAACCGGTATGGGTGGTCACGGCCTCAAGCCTAAATAGATGAAAATCTTGTCCTCCCCGCAACCCCCAACCCTAAGAAGGTTTCTAGAATTCCTCAAAGGGTTGTTTTCTCCCAGATATTTGTCTCTACTTATTACATTTTTCTTGATCCCTACAGATCTGGAAAGCAGGATCTTCCCAACTTCCAGAACATTGTGCACCCACCGGACGTTCCCTAGGCGAGAACACAGTGTTTCCAGATGAACTTGAGCTGAGGGTTTCCCTCCCGACAAGCACACGTCAAGCATGCCTGACTGTCCGAGACAACTGGCCGTGACTGCCATCCCCACCTTGCTACCGAAGTGTCTGGTTGGCCTCGTGCCAGCAGCCTCCCTTTTCCACCCTGGTGGGTTGGCTCGAGTCCTCTCAGGGTCTGTCTGCCCTTGCCCAGCAGCCTTAGACCGTGGTGGGGAGAGGGCTGTGGACACCAGGCCCCATCTTCCATGCCATTCTCATGACCATAACACTGAACTTTCAAGGAACGCAAGCAGACAGTTAGTTGGTGTAAGGTATGGTTTTGCTGTTTAAACAGGATTTGTTGCTTTTAAAAGAAATATTGCAATAGCAAGAAGTACATAGCATGTTATCAAAAGTACAGAAAAGCACAAAGAAAACAATAAAACTCACTCATAATCCTATCGCTGGGATAACCACAGTAAATTTTTTGGGGTAGATGTCTTTTTAATTTTTGAAAGAGCTGGCAGGATGGAGTTGATTTGTAGCTGGGGCCAGATAGTTTTTTTCTTTTTTTAACTGAATTAATGGTAGCTCTAAGGCCAAAGAACAACACGATGTTAAAAGACTATCCCCTTCTAAAACTGTGCATAACTCCCCTCCGCTGGCCTGCCCTTGCACAATCCCATTGACATGATTTTAAATTCTCATAATGCCTCACAGTCACAAAGTGTAACTTCCTGGCACAGCTCTCTTGCTTCACAAGGCAGCCATAGATTAAGAGCCAGGGGTGTGTTGGCAGGAAAAGCAGACACAGTGACCTTCTTGCCGCATGGAATCATTATGTCTGGGTGCACTCTGAGAGTCTATTTTCGGGTTTTGCATAACTCCAGCTCAGAGGGCCAAATGCTCCCTCCCTACACTTGATGGAATTGGAAAGAAGGAAGAGGGGGTGCACAGAGTGTATAATGGGACCCAGGGATGTCAGCAGTTAGGCTACCCTTAGTGAACTGCCTGTCACCCAGGCATGTGATGTCCTTAAGTTCACTCACCTGTAACCTACATTAAGTTCTCATCAAAGGAAGTAGGTCTAAACGAATGACCTAAATCCATAATAAAATGTCCTTAAAAATATTCTTGAGGCAGAATTTCCCTTAAACTTACTTTATATATGTAATTTCATTTCTGGATAACATACTTCATTTCATTTCTTTTTTCACAGGCAAAAGGAATACTATCTGATACCTGATCAGTTTATTCCATTTGCAGTGGATACTGGGCACTGAGTTCAGCATAAAGGCACAGAAGGCACCTCCAACTTACCTTCCCCTACGAACAAGCCCTGGTTCTTTCTCTTGGGACATCTCTGCAGAATCCTGCATCCAAGATCCTCTAAGCCCTCACTCAAGGTAGGACCTAACTGAAATGATATTCCAGTCTAACACTACGTGAAGAATGTACCAGCATGTCTGCTGTATACCACACACTAGAATAACCTTAAGATACTATGACTGGCATGCCAAATGAATGCCAACAGCTCTAAAAGACCATGGCCTTGAATTAAAAATGGGGTGGGAGGGATTTCATACAGCATGAGCACCTTCGACCATGGTAGGGATGGCTGAGTTGGTACCAATCCCAGAATGGATCTAACCACCTACTCAGGTGTAGCAGGAGGAAAGGGAGCACATTCTGCCCTGATCTCAGTGAAAGGCAAGCCCAGAGGCTGAGATGCAGGCATGGGGCAGGCAGGAGTGGGCCTCGGGGGCTACATGCACCAACTGGCATGCATATGGTGCACCTGGGGCAGTGACAAATGGCCCACTGCATTTTCCTGTCTCATTCAGAGTCACCTGGGAAAACAACAGGCTGTTGCCGTGGATGCTAGAAAGAGCTGAGCTATTGGTTTGCAGCCTAGCACTGGTCTTCCACTGATCTTTCTGCAAAATTTCAAGCACCATTCGACTGCTTTCTTCTCAATGCCAGTGCACTTGGCTTGTGGAAAGTAATTCCTAGTCCACCCAAGAATTCTTCTCTAGGTGATTTCTCAGGGCAAAAACATAATGCTGGGAGGGAGCGGTGTATATGTGAACTTGAAATCTCCAACTGCACTGGCAGGACAGGTCCTTTGTTGGCCAGGCTCAATATCTCGTACAATTTCTTTCTCGGGCGGACAATAATACATGGTTTGGCACTGGCCGAACTCAGCTGCACACGGTGGGAAGAGCGGGAGTCGGTGGACGAGAGGGAGACAATGAAACGGAGGGGGTGGCAAAATAAATGAAAGCCTGATTAGAGAACTGTTAAAATAAACAGGCTTGTCTGTTCGACTGTGACCCCTGCAAAGGACAGGTTTCACAAAAGCAGGCGACCCAATCAGGCTGCAGCTAGCCGTCACTGCGTTCTGGAGCAGGCTGCCAGTGGTAAGTGATTTCCATGGGAACATGGCTGGCACTCTGAGGACGCAGCCACAGGACGTGGGGGGAGGGAAGAAGAGCGCGCTCTGCTCACCTCTGTAGCCCCCTTAACTCAGCAGCACCGCCCCCATCTCCCTGAGGATCACGCAGTTGGGGAAAGAGCTCTGTTCGTGAAGGCACAGCACCAACACCTGCGCCCTGGCTCACCGCTCAGCAGCATAAATCACTCAGCCTCCTGAGATTTCCCGAGTATTTGAAATTAGGGTACTAATACTTCTTGAGCCATCTCATCTGTTTTTTTGTGAGGCCTAAAACAAGGTAACACATGGGAATGTACTCCACTTTGTAAGTTGGAACGTGCCGTGCACAGATAAGTCCAATTTTGTTACTACATTAACCTTCATTCCTGCTCTTTTTCTAGCCTGAGCTGCATCTCATTTCTGTCTTTTAAAACCGTCTTTCCTCATGTCTGGTCAACCTCTGCCATGCTGCCCCTTTGGTATATCACGCTTGAACTCTGACATGAGCTCTGTACCATCTCTCTCCACTAGGGAGCCCAGGGGGAGCCTTGTCCTGGCATGCTCTCTTCTCATTTTCCCTAGCCCCATCTCCTTCAGATCTGGAACACAGATTTCATTCCTCCATGAAAATACTTAATAAAGATATATGATAAAAACGCTATGATGTTGGAGATACTCGAGTCTATTTGTTACAGCAGCTACCATTATCTTAACTAATCTAGGATGTGATAAATACACCAGAAAGTAAAACACAAGCCACTCCCAAGTCACCTTTCAGGCCTACTTGTATCAGAACTGCATTTTCAATGCCAAGTCCATGTTAGTCTCTTAGATGCCAGTCGAGAAGGGAGAGAAATCTGTTACACTGGTACCTCTGTTTGGGTATAAAAATTCCCCCCAAGGTTGAAAGGTGTAAACAAGAGCGTAAGGACGTGAGTGATGGTTGGCACTAATCAGCTCGTGTGAGCTTCCCGGGCAGTGATGTCGGCTGGCCTAAGCTTGGAGGGTAGTGTGGAGCAAGACTGGATCTCCAAATTCAACCTTACTACCCAATTCCAGAGATTTTGAGAAGCAATACAGAACTACATAAATGATTCCCAAAAGCAATGAAGAGTTACTTATCAACAGGCATAAAGTTTCAGTTAAGCAAGATGAATAAGTTCTAGAGATCTGCTGTATGACATTGTACTTACAGTCAACAATAATGTACACCTAAAAATTTGTTAAGAGGGTAGATATGTTAAGTGTTCTTATCACAATAAAAAACAATTTAAAAAAAAGAAGAGGTAGGCTCCTCAGGTCTCAATATGTACTGGAAGGATCCTGAGTCATTTCCACAACCAGAGTTGGTCAACAAAGCAAATCAAGGAAGCAAATTCACTTACTCATTCTTCCATCCATTCAAACACATTCACTCACTTATTTATTTATTTATTTGAGACAGAGTCTCACTCTGCTGCCCCAGCTGAAGTGCAGTGGTGTCATCATAGCTCACTGTAACCTCAAACTCCTCAGCTCAAGTGATCCTCCTGTCTCAGCCTCCCAAGTAGCTGGGACTACAGGCACACGCCACTTCTATTTTTTGTACAAACAGGGTTTCCCTCTTGCTCAGACTGGTCTCTAATTCCTGGCCTCAAGCAATCCTTGCACCTCGGCCTCCCACAGTGCTAGGATTATGGGTGTAAGCCACTGTGCCTGGCCTAAACACATTTTTTAAAAAAAAGTTTTTGAGAACTTCCTAGGTGTTACTAGGAAGTGTCTGGTGGTGCAGGGTCCAGCCATCTCAAATCCTACTTTATATTTTTCCAGGAAAAGTAGAGGCCACTAAATAGAGTATTCCCCAGACCTTTTCCAGGGTTGCAGAACCACGAGGACCTGAGGACACGGCACCTTTCACTACCAGTCCTGCCCTCGCTAATTCAGGGGAAACCACTGAAGCCCTAGATTTGGGGAATGGCACTGCAGCACTATGGAAACGGCTAGACGCTCTTCTGCTCCCACAGAGCTCCGCATCGCTAGCACTGGTCCTTAGCTTTACATGAGGGAATCTGCTTCTAAAAGGATCTCTAAATGTCCCCTAGCGCTCTTCGAGCAGCTGCACACTCAAGGAGCAGTCTCTTCTAATGAGACCAGTGAATAGGGAAGACAAGTTGGTGGGTGGTTGAAATGGGAAAAAATAGCAATAATGGCCTGTCCAGGAACTTTCCCCTCTGTGTTAGATTTTCAGAATTTGAATTCTAAGAACAGTCTCTGAGAATAGGAACGCTACAATAGAACATTTCCCTGGCTTTTCAGGCATGTTAGAACCAGACGGTACACTGCATGGCTGATGAACTGCCTTAGAGTATCCCGAATGCTCAGAGAAAATGAGAGAAGGTAGGAAATCACACAGTGACCTTCCTTTCCAATGAAAACAGAGCAAATGACTAATTTCAAAACCATTAACATGTAAAAGTGGCATATTTCTTCTGAGAACAGGACTCAAAGGCTCTCCAAGGAGATTGCTGGGACCTGATTACCAGCAACATTTAAGTTTTCAAAAACACGCCAAGGAGGCTATTCACTAGGCGTGTGTAGTGGCGAAGTAGCTGCTTCATTAAACTTAAATAGCCACCGCCGGCTGTGCTGACAGACCAACGCTACCAAATTATACATTTCTTTTCTGGATGCTTCACTGACCTCATTATGTAGTACACAGAGTTTGTCATTCCAAATAAAGTGACCATCCGGGTCTTGATAAACATGTCCATCAGGCACTCATGAGTCTGCAGAGTGAGACGCTGGCTGGCTCAATGCATTTTTAAAAATACTTCTCTTTTTGTTGTCTCATTATCTTCTACGAGGTGCTCCTCGTCACACTTACAGAGCACAGTCGAGCAGCGAGCAGGTGACATGCCTGTTTCCGAGCACGAATGAGGTTTGATCTGGCAGTGATGGCATCTCCTTGAGGAACGTGTGAACACCAAGGATGGGCCACACGGAGCAAAAGGGCCACACAGCGCAAGGCAAGTGGGGTCTGGAGACAGTGACCACGACACATTCCCAGGGCGCTGTTTTAAAGTTATATTCAGAGTTATTCATTATTTCTCATCCATGTTATTCTGATTCTCAGTCACAAGAAATCTTTTTTTTTTAAATTTATTTAAAATTACTGTATTTTCTCTTTAGCCAGGTAAAATCCTCCAGTTCTGCTGGAGGCGAATCAAATAACAATTATCATATTTATACATATTTTTCCCCTCAAGAAGTACCCATGAAATTAATTCCGATTTTGGAGGCTATCCATTTTTTCATTTAATTTTAATTACATAGATGAAAATGGCAATTAAAAATCCCACAACAACCCTGGGTGTTCAAAGACACAGCGGCAGCTGAACCGCACTTGTAAATAACAACGGGCTCCTCATGGGTGGAGCCCCCCGAGCTGGGGGCGCTGCGCACGTGAGTTCTGGGGCTCGGGAGCAATGAGGGCACGTCGGGAAAGTTTAAACATCAAGTTAACGATTTGAGGGGAGCAGGCAAAACAGAACAAGCATTCGTGGTATGTTAGAGGTGAAAACTAAAAGTGTATCTTCAAATGGTATTCAGCGTGCGTAAGGAGAGGTACGGCGGGCATAGCGTGCTGGGCAGGACCTCTGCCAGTACGAGAGAAAAGCATCTCAGCCATGAGAACTAAATACACTCTAAGCACCGGAAGTTCCTAATTTGTCATTAGGCTCGTACACACTTTCTAGCTGCATCCACGTGAATGTGGGATTCATTTCCAAGTTGTACCTCACCTTGCTCGCGTAAGTAACCCAGTATTAGCCATACAGATGTGCTAATTCGTAACCTGAGCCTCCCGAAGCCTAGATAAAGCCAGCTGCTGGCTTATTTTAAGCCACGATTCCTTGTGCCTTTCCTCTTCCTCGTTTCATAGAGAGGCTGCAGTCTTGTCCCTTCACAGGGCAGTGTCCAAGCTCCACATTCCACCAGGCCCAGGCGGCCTGGACCTCCCTATGTCCCCTACAGCGTTTTCAGTCCCTCAGGGACCCCCAGGACGTTTGGCTGCATTACATACAAGAATGACCAAGCTCACTCGGCTTGCCAAGGAAGGTTAAGGCAAGTGCAGAGAGAAGACTAAACCTCGCTGGATTCTGCACTTCAGCCTTGGACTCCCCATCATATGCTGCAGGCCACCAAGGCCTCAAAACACCTGCTGCTCTTTCATGCACGGTCTAGAGGCACAGACCTGTCTGGGTCTCTGGGTGTTCCTTCGTGCTTCTTACCTCTTTCGCTTTTGAGTCAGGGGCTCTCTGGGAGCCCTGGTTTTGGATCATGGAGTCCTGGCTTTGAACCACCACCCCGCTGCTTATCAACAGGAGTCTCAGTTTCTCCCCTGACACTGAGGGCCTGAGGTAGGTGTGCACCTGGAACAGAGTGGGCTCCTGGTAACGGGCAGCGTGACGGGGTCATCTCACAACGCTGACGCAGGGCAGGGGCCTTCTGGATCCCAGCCTAGGCCCCTTTCCTAGCCCACCCTCCCCTGCAGTCCTCCTCGGTCCCCTCCCATCTTCGCAAGCAAAGATCCCGTGGGGCAGAACTGCCGACATCTGCTGTGACAGTCTTGTGTAAACAGGTAAAAATCACAGAAACAGCCCTCGGAATTACTTTTCTCAGCCTCAGACACTGCTTCCCTCTCCCAACCTCCATACTCACACATGCAAACAAAAACCACAGATTCTTTTTTATTAGTGCCCTAAACTGGTTCTAGTGTTTTAAATAATCAAGATACAAACAAGCACAAGAATAAAGTAACACGCAGCCGAGGACCAAGAAAGCAGAGATCACTTTATCACTTAATTTCTTCAGTTTGTGTCCTGGATTCTTGTGGACCACAAAATTGGAGAAAGAGTTTCTTTCTTGGTTTTGATACTTACTGTCTACTTAGTTCAATGCAAAGCACTTCTTAACCTCTTCAAAGGAACCTCCAAGGCATTAGATTCCCAGCTGGAGCACATGCCCCTTGCTGCACGTGCTCCTTGGGCAGGACCTGCCTGCCTGGGCCTGCACCACATGCCTCCTACCTGGGCGGCTGCATCAGTTCCCTGCATCTTGGTTCCAAGCGGCCCCCCCTACGCAGCCCCCGCCTGTCGGGAGGTCGGCCCCACCTGGACTTGTCCAGCGGGAGGACGAGTGTGCTTCCCCAGTGCTCCAGGGAAGCCGAGTGTTTAAAGCCCGTTTAAACGCCCCAGAGTGTCAGCTTACAGAGAGGCTGTCTTCCCACCGGAGCGTCCTCATACGCCCCTCAGCCACTCAGAAGCAAGGTCCTGAATCAAGTATCTGGTCTGTTCATTTGCCTGTACACCCAGCCCTGCCAAAAATAATGGGTGAGGTTCCTTAACTTGATTCAGCCTGTTCGATGGAAACAAAAACTTTATATTGACACTGAATTAAATTACTTTCTAAGACAAAACAACTACATAATATACAGAGGTCTACCCTTTTACATTTTCATCTGATGGTAGTTTTCCTTCAGAACAGACAAAAAAATTACACTATTAATAGCAGTAGTGAGAGTGTATTTTTCTATTTTCACAGCACTATTCATTTTTCATTTTCTAAGTGCTTAATAAATACAGTGGGTCTTTACTGCCTTCTAGGGTGAAAATAACAGTTATACCCCCATGGAGCTCATTCATTTGCTTTATGGGCTAAAAAATCTCTAGCGTGTCACAAATTAACACAATGTTCCTGGGGACTGTGTTTTATTCTTCTATCTCCAATTTCACTAACAAATGTGAAAAACACATGTAGCCAGATAAGTCCCTGGAGACCAACCACTGCAGATGCTGAAGAAAGCAAGTTATTCTAGCTAAGATCAGCAGTAACTTTAACACTGGAGACTATTTGTTTCCCAAATTCTGCTCCAGTTGCCTGATATAAGGCAATGAAATTGATTTCTAGTGACTAACCAAAAAATTCAAAAAAATAGTTTTTTTAAAGATAAAGGAAATCTTCAAAAACATTAAGGAAAAAACATAAACATTTTGCATCATCAGATAATAGCTAGAGCTATCTGGTCTAGAGGTAATGGACCCGAGCTACCATCCCTGAGTGAGATTTATTCTTTTCCTTAATATTTTTATTATGAAAAATGTCAAACAAATAGAACACTACAGTAAACACACACATACACCTCATCGTCCCAATCTAAAAATTAATCAAGATCTAAAATTTAATCAAGATCTTGCCAAACTTGTTTCATCTCTCCTTCCTTTTTATTAAGATTAAGCAAATCCCAGAAATCATGTCATTTCACCTCCACATCCTTCAGTATGAATTTCTAAAAATATGGACATTTCTTATAAGACCACAAAGCCATAATTATACCTAATGAACTTAATCCCTTGGTATCATCTGCTACCCAGACCATATTTAAATTTCCCCACTGTCTTGAAAACTCTTATATGGTTGGCTTGTTTCAGGGATCCAAGCAAGCTGCACATGTCACACTGGATGTCACGCATCTACGTCCCTCTTACTCACATTCAGCCCCCTCCCTGTTCCCCCACGCCATTGTCTGTTGAAGAAATTCAGATAGGGCTCCTCTGGAGCCCCATCCCAATATCCACGTTCTTAATTTGTCGTCTTCTTGTGCTGTCATTGAACTTGTGCCTCTATCCCCCGTATTTTCTGGAACTGTATGGATCGGCTTGGTTAATTTCGGGTTCCACTCTCAGGCAACGCCAGCTCATAGGTGGTGCTGTGCACTTCTTGGAGCACCACAGCAGTGGGCAAATGATGTACAGCTGTCCCCACTTTTAGTGGGTTCAGGGAAGCTCCATAATTACACTGCTAAAGGTTAATGATTATATCCATTGGTAACAGTTGCCTGAATCAAGCATTTCATTTGGAGGCTCTCCAATTACGCTTTTCCAATTCTAACTTCCCTCCCATGTTTAGTAGCTGGAATTCTTTTTGGACCTTCTTGGTAAAGAAGACCTTTCCTTCACCAACCAGTGCAATCTGGTTATCCTGAAATACATTTTACACAAAAAGTCATGATCACTGCTTAATTCTTTCCTATGATTGCCAATCTTCAGAGTAAGGAAGTGGGGCTTTAGTTACATCCTAGAGTAACTAACTGAGTTGTGTTTGTTGTTGTTTATATTATTCTTAAAGGTCCACTTGTCTTTAATGAAATTTAAAAAAGAAAAACAAACTACTACCCCATAACAAACCCTCCTTCTTGAGTATAGAGAAGATCTGGATTTGTGATTTAAAGGGACACAAAGTAAGCTGAGGGCATGGTCCCTGCCATCTTGCAGCTCTTGGCAGGAAGGCCAGGTGTTGTTCCCTCACCTGCTTTCCTATCTAAGACTCTTCTCCCTGTGGTTGATAAAATCTTTCCTTAGGCCTCACACTCCTTGTAGACAGAGCCCTTCTGCATTTACTGATCCCCTAGGAAAAGTGGTAACAATTCTAAAACATACCTTCTTTTGCTTCTTGCTGCCCAAATCACTTACTGTCACTTGCCCCTTTTAGACCTCCAGTTCATACTATTTATTAGATACATCTGAAGGTGTCTGAAGCCAGTGGGAGGGAGTTAGCAGAACTAATGCCCCTGCAGATTGACTAGTCGAGGTCACGGTGCCTGCACTGCCTGGTGTGTGTCTGTGATCCAGCAGGAAGCCATTCCCGCCCAGTGAAGCCCACAGGTGCCATCTGGCAGGGCCACACCCTGCTCCGGCACCATGATGGTGACACATTCACATGCTGGGCAAACTTCCACTGGGGCAAGGATCTGCACACGTAGGAAATGGCTTCCTTTCCTTCTTCTCACTAATAAGGGTGAAAACCTGTAGGTGGTCCATAGGTATTCCCCACAGAGACATTTATAAGCCTTCCTTAGCAATGGCTGGTAAGTGTCTCTGAGACTGACAGGAATCCCGGCCTTTTTTTATTGTTCTCTAAGAGCAGGGGCATTTTTTGCCCATTATCACCTTGTTTTACTGACAGGCATCTGTCAGTTAGACATTAAAACACAGTGATAATGGGAAGATAATATGCTGGCTCTGTCCACACACTTCAAGAGGGAAGCACTCATGAAAAATGTGTATTTTGGGAAACCTAGAAGCTCGTGTGCCCATCTGCATTTCTATTTAGTTTGAAATTGAGTGTATTAGAGCAAAGCAGTGAAAGGAGGAATGACGGAAGGCTGGAGTCCAGGGGGATTCCTAAATAGCCCTGCAGACGCCAGTGCAGGGTTGCCACTCCAAGGAGGAGGGAAGCGGGTTAGGGAATCCGTGCCAAGGAGGCTGGCCAGGATGGCAGTGTTCCTTTCTGGCTTTACTGGAACTCACTGAGAGCTGCTGAACCAAGGAACTGCAGGAAACATCCTCTGTGACTCTGTAAGTGGAGGACTTCACACGTTCTAAAAAAGAGCAGATACTTTCTTTTGAAACCAAGGTGAAAGGGAAGTACCCAATTTAAATAAACTAATAAAAGCAGTTTGGTCCCTGAGAATCTTTCTAGCGTATGGTTCTATGTTAGAAAGTAATATCATTATCTCAGTTGTATCTCCAGGCATATTTGTAGGTCCTGACTTCTCAGCAATGTAAATAAAAGCACATCCCCCAATACGCACACTCACACCCTAGATAAGGCCATCTCTATGCTAGCAATTCACCGTAACACCGTACCACCCTAGACTTGATCGCAGAGCACGGCGAATACTGATGTATAATCCCTACTGCAAAGTTCTAATACGAGGGCAACGGGAGGAAAACAGGCGCCACTATATTGGGTGGGAACAGTCAGTCTAATTAGGGTAGAAGCCAGAAATCATTAGCCTCACCAATGAAAAGTGTTACAATTTTCTTTTTCAAAAACAAGGCAGGGGAAGGTTATTTGGAGCATGTGAGCCTTGGAGTTAGACATCTGGGGTTTGAACCCCTTTTTCCATCTATCAGTTATGTCTCCTCAAGATGAGTCTTGGATCTTGGGTCTTATGGATCTGTACACTTGAAAGAGCTCAGAATACACTGCATGATGATTTTTATTAAGTTCTACTTTCAAAGTGACATAAAATATGCGTCTTGTCCGCTAGGGGAAAAAATGCAATCCATGATGATAGCTAATCCACGGTAATAGAGTGTATGTATGCAAATGAGGCATGCTGATTTCTCTGGCCTGGTCTGTTCATAAATTGGACTCATTTCTTGGATTTACAAGATGATCACTATGGCAAATTCGACAACAGAATCTTCTGCTGTAAACATGGCATTCTCTTCAGTATCTTTTTAGAGCCCATAAGCAGGTTTTGATGTACATAAAACTAAAAGCTGGGAGAATTAAAAATTACACAAATAATGAAGATGAGTTCCTAGGTGAATTACCCATTACTGTGGAGGTTTTTTGATATTTTCATTAAAAAGAGTAAAAAGGCCATCTAAAGATCCTCGTGTATCTACAAATGATTGTAAAGTCATTCTCTTTATTTCTTTCCAACTCCCATAAGCCTCTTTTATTAGTTTCAAAGAACAAAGCTCCAATCTGCTTCAGTAAATTGCATTATTTTTTAAACTACAAAAGCATACGCAGTTTCTTTACATGAGCAATCTTCTTTAATGGCAAGCAGTCATTGGGAAGACTGCATTAAAGGCACATTTTTATAGAGCTTCCCTCCACCTGATAGCCCCTCTCTACATTCTTTTCTGACAACATCATTAGGATCTGCTGCCTTTTCACAAGTGCCTGGCATACAATGGCACTTAAAAATATTTGCTAACTCATTGAATAAATAAATGACTTTACTATCTTGGTATCAAATTTTGTGTCCAGGTTATGAAGTCACCAATCACAGGGCCGACACGGACCTCCTACTTAGAAATACAATACCCTGTATCTGACTTAACTTCTAGGCAGTCCAGCATCCACTCTGCTATTTGATGGTTGCCTATATATTTTTTTCATGAATTTTGGATAATCCTTATGTTCATTACCAAACTTGAAATCAGGCACTCTGATCTAGGGGTCATTTAGCAAAGTTAACAGGTAGGCCATGAATCTGAACTCTTAACTTAGTAATGGCTTGCAAGCATCTCTAAAACAAAGCATTTCTAATTTCTTCCCTGACTCACTCATATGTACATAGTCTCCTTAAGTTGGCATGGAGAGTATTGTTGAAAAGGAATGGAGGGAGGGAGGGAGGGAGGAAAGAATAAATGATAGAATGGGTAGATAAAGAGCCAAAATACATCAGAAGTAAAGCAATTCCCAATTTTCCATCAATTCAGGAAACTTTGAAAGAGAATCTCAGGTTCAAAGATCTTCTCCCAGCCTGTCTACCAGGCCCGGTTCCTGATGAGCTGCGTGAGGCAGAGTGTGAGTATAGTGGGAGCTGTGTGCCTGAGCCTGGTGCCTGATTTGGAACTCACGGAAACATTTTCACACTGAGAATAAAATGGCTGGTTATAGCTGGAATGGTATCATCTCTTCCATATTCAGAAATATTATTAGGTGATTGAGATTTTATGAGCTGATTTTGGAATCTAACTAGCACATTACCCAGTTTCTATTTGTTGTGACATACCAAGTTTGCAAGTCAGAAGGTCTGCATTCTGTTTCTGAATGATGTGCAGTCAGAGAAGTAGCAAAACCAGCAGAAACAGCTACTGTTGTAAAGAAATAAAATTTTTGTTGCTATTTCAAATAGTCACCTGTAGCTGTTGGTTGGGTTAGACAGGCAGGCAAAGGTGGCACAGCGGTGTAGGTGTGATGGTTAATTTTATGTGTCATCTTGATCGGGCCACAGGATGCCCAGATATTTGGTCAAATATTCTGGGTGTTTCTGTGAGGGTATTTTTGGATGAGTTTGACATTCACCATTTAAGTTGGTAGACTGAGTAACGCAGGTTGCCCTCTCTAATGTGGATGAGCCTCATACAATCAGTTGAAGGTCTGGATAGAACATATAAGAGGGAATTCTTCCTGTCTGATTGCCTTCAAGCTGGGACACCAGTTTTTTCTGCCTTTGAACTCAAACTGAAACCCAGGCTCTTCTTGAGTCTCGAGCCTGCCAGCTCTTGGACTAGAACTATACTATTGGCTTTCTTGCGTCTTCAGCTTGCCAACTGCGTACATAAATATATATATATATATATATATGTTTTCTAGTGGTTGTGTTTACCTGGGGAACCCTAACATAGTGGGAAATACCAAAGAACTGATAATCTAAAACATATGTATGTATACATAGCTTTAATATACACATGTATACATACATGCATATATATGGCTTTAATATACATGTGTATACATACATGCATATATTTATATGGCTTTAAGATTCATAACGTAAAATTTAAGCAAATTCCCAATTACGTTCCTGATGATGCTCATGCCATGTATTAATAGAAAGTAATATATAATCCCTGATCATAACTAAAAGAGTGGGTGCAGGGGTGTGCTGGGCAGAGGCGACACTGGCTCTTCTGGGCGTGGGTGACGAGCCCTCACACATACGGAAAAACAACCTGGCAGTATGTATCGATAGCCTTAAGGTGGTTGTGCTTTTCCTTTTAGGAATCTATTTTTAGGATACAATGTTTGAGCCTTTTCTTTAAGGAATCTATTTGGGGACACAATCAGAAATGCAAACAAGGACTCGAGCACACTCTGCAGTGCTCTTTTTACTCGGCAGCGTTCCTTTCTAGCAGCACATGAGACAAGTGCCCAACAGTTGGGGAAAGGTTAAATAAATAGAGTATATCCATATAATGAATTATTAGTGGGGCCATTAGCATTACTTTTATGATAAATATTTAATGGCACTGGGAAATACAATATAAGGCTATGTGGAAAAAAGCAGGATATACAAGTATTTATACTTATAATTTCAAATATTTAATATAATTTACAAAGAAAGAAAGATGGTATATTAATATGTGAATAGTGGTTCTCCCTGGGTAATAAGTGATTCATATTTTACTGTTATTGTTTATGTTTTTGCATTTTCTAAATTTTCCAAAATAAAATAAATTCTTATTATATTTAGAAAAAATGCTTGAACAAATAACTTTTTATAATCCTCGAGAGAAAGCATATTAAACTGCCTCCTGAGAAAATAAACAATAAACACAGAAACGAAACCAGAGCAAGCCCAACCAAAACTCAAAAAAAGCACACGCTCTCATCGTAAATAATCCAAAAAGCAACCGAAGGATTTCCTGTATTTCATAGGTGCAGAAACAACATTATAGATCTCCAGGGAAGGAAATCCAACAAGTCTCTTCACGGCAGCCTGCTCCAGGAAACAGCTGGGTGAGTGGGAAGACCCCTGGGTCGGCCCCGGAGGCCCCGGGCTCTTAGCCTCTGATCGGTGTTGGGACCACCAGCGTGTCGTTTGCTTTCCCTCAGCTCCGGATCTTTCATCAGTAATACATGAGAACTAAATCAGCCTCTACGAGCTATACCAGGCGCTGTCAGAGTAAATCCAGTGGTAAGGTCCCAAGTGCAGAGCGCTGCAGCAATGTAACCAACGCTCATCAGTGGTCACCACCGCCAGGTTCATGGCTGAAGCTTCCACAGATGTCACCAGTAGAGAGATAAAATGACCCAGACAGGACACCTTCTCTGTTTTTTTCCCCCTTACAAATATCATGTACCTAAATAACATTTGGTTCGCTTTTTTTTTAAACCAGAAATATGCCAATTTAAATTAAAAATCCATATACTTAACAGGAGTCATATTTTTGCTAGGGAAGACAAATTACAAACAGGAGCCAGCAGCAACAATCTGCCAAACTTTTATAAAGCGTCATTTATCATTCTTGTTTGGAATTTATCGATCCAAATTGCTTGGCCAGCAAGTGTATGTTTAAGCCACGGGGCCTTATGAGAATTGGTCAGTATAGTGGCCTCAGTTTTATAAATGAGGAAACTAAAGCAAAGGGATTTTACAGTTTCCTCAGCACCCTAAAGTTAGCAGAAGAACCTGATTAACTCCATTTCTGACCCCAATTTTTGTGACTTGCTACCACACTACTATTATTTAATACTGATTAAATGCATATACCATGCAAGGTGACCTTAGTCGTTCTTTTTGGAGTAAGGGTGGGCTGAGAAGGAAGAGCAGAGTAAGGGGAATAAAAGAAGTGAAAAGTTTTTTCCCTCAAGGTTAGAATTAACAAAGTAGGTAATTTCTCCAGTTATGATAAGCATATTCCACAAAAAACCTCCCAAGTTTCCTAATAACACTGAGTAGGATTAAAGGCGAAAGGGAAAGTATATGTTCTTTTGATAAGACTCAAATTTTCAAACAGGAAGATTCTTGGTATTTAACGCTTGGGCAAGACATTGGGTAATGATTGCTGGATTTCATGATGAAATTTTACAATATATACTTGCAGCGGCTATCTCTGACATTGATGCGTACCTCAGATATTTTTCAATCCACATTTAATGACGTAGAAGGGAGTAGAATACAATTCACAGCTCTGTTGATCTAATCCTATAGAACTTTGCTTTTGTTTTCTCAAAGCTAGGAGTTAACGTGTAGGCAGAAAAAGCAGAAGATAAATTTTCTAAAAACCTTACATCCAAATCACTTTCCTCAGTACTCCCCGAAGTCTCATGCTGTGGATGCAGCTTCTCCTATCTGTGAGTCATCACACGTTTTTCTAGGCATCGCAACTCATTCATTTCCCATCTTGTGCAACGATTTAATTTCCTTCCCTAGCACTTTTGAACTGTAGGCAAGAGCTGTCCCACCTAATTACAGAGAAGTAGAATCTGGTTTGAGGAAAATAATTTCACATGTGCATTACAATGAAGAAAATGTAATATTTCCTCAGCTTTGCAGAGGCCAAAATAAATGATTTTCCTTATTTCATATACATAACAAGAAAAACCATACAGTGATCTCCTTTTGTTTAATATTAAAATCAGGTATTTTGGAAGTGGAGAAAGAAGTCTAAGATTGTCCTCTCATCGAATGGGACTGAATTCTGTGGATATACTAGTCACTAAAGTTGTCAATGGCTTTTTTTCTTAGAAAACCTTACAAAGGTTGCCCGGTTTCTCCTTCTTGGATACTGGGTGATAACTGCCCGCGTACAAATTTCTGCTGGCGTCGATCCTACGACAAACTAACCTTATGCTAGGGTTGACTGTAACAGGTGACCCTCAACTTAAACACTGTTATTACTTACTCATTGACAACCCGCCACCCTTGGGTATGAAACATACTCCCTTTCTTCACGCCCCTTCATTTGAAAGGAAGGTTTGCCTAAGCGGCAGGACTGTCTGGCCAGGGCTGACAAAAGGTCTAGGAGTGGTTGGGATGGGAGAATACTTCCCAGCACTCCCCTGGCTACCACCCATTCTTCATTTCTTTCGTATCTCTTGTCCCTTCCTATATCATCTGTGCTGATTGATCAACCTTCGCTGTAATTCCTTTTGGAGCACAGCACACTATTTAATACATAGATAAAATAGACAACAGTAATATCTGGGAAGAACTGGAGGAAATTACTGCCAGCACTTTGAAAACTATGAGTTGTACTTTTAACACCAAAGATTCTTCTGGACCAGAGGTACTTAAACCCCACATCCAAGACTTGACTAGAAAGGAAATTCTCTTTATTCGCAGTAGTTACGTTCTGTAAGTTGTGGACAACACTGAGTGAATACGGAACCATTGCTCCGAGGGAAAATACAGCGGTAGCTTCCTGCCGGCCTACGGCCACAACATTTTCATCCATTGGTCAGTACATAACCTTGTTTATGCGGGCCTGTGTTTAAAGATGCCTTATTTAATATACATTGCTGATTCATTAACACCGGACTCACGGCCAGGGGCGCCATAACTCACGCCTTAACGAAGCTTCTCTAACACTCGTATTTTCCCCACACGGCACATCACACTCCTCTTGCATGCAGGAACACTAGACAGCACTTCAGCACTGCCCTTGGGGGCGATTTTAAACAATGAGATCACCAACAAAAAGCACAAAAATGTAAAAAATGTGGTACTAAATGGACCATAAAGAAACACTTTTCATGTATGAGAGCTAAAATAAGAAGGCAGATCATTGCCTTGTTCCATCTCAGCTGGCATCATGCATGTAGGGTGACTCACTTTTGCCATTCTGCATGTCCACGAATGACTGTCAAACTGCTTCGGGTATTGACTTTGGGGTTATAAATAAATTTTAGCAAGTAGTTGAATTTACAAATATGGAATCCATGAATAATGAAGATCGACTTTGTAAGTTCTACTTCTTATACAACAGCAGATCATGCCTTATTTATCCCCTTTTCTCTTAAAATTCTCCTACTGTCCTTTTCTCCTGATAGCCTCAATTAAAGCAATCTTTCATGCTAAACAATGAGAAATATTTTTGTGCTAGATGGCCATTACAATTGCAGTGTGACTGTATATTATTTATGTGTTATTTATTAGTTTTTTATTTTAAGTAAATGGGAGTTAGAAGCTTCAATTTTCAAAAATTAAAGAATGTGGCCGGGCGCGGTGGCTCATGCCTGTAATCCTAGCGCTCTGGGAGGCCGAGGCAGGCGGATTGTTTGAGCTCAGGAGTTCGAGACCAGCCTGAGCAAGAGTGAGACCCCGTCTCTACTAAAAAAAAAAAAATAGAAAGAAATTATCTGGACAGCGAAAAAATTAGCCGGGCATGGTGGTGCATGCCTGTAGTCCCAGCTACTCGGGAGGCTGAGGCAGGAGGATCGCTTGAGCCCAGGAGTTTGAGGTTGCTGTGAGCAAGGCTAACTCCATGGCACTCACTCTAGCCAGGGCAACAGAGTGAGACTCTGTTTCAAAAAAAAAAAAAAAAAAAAAAATCAAAGAATGTAATGTGGGTGGAAAATATAAAATGACAAGTTCACAAAATTTCCTCCATCTCCCTGTTTTAGAAAATAGGAAAAGTGTAGAGTCTAACTTATCATTTGAACAGACACAAGAGGCAATTTTTAAAATTCAGGTACAACTACCACTAATGCATTACAATTTATTCTGGCTCAAAAAAGGTATGTTCAGAATTTGATAGAAGAATGACCAACAATTACTAAATATCCTAGGAAAGGAGAGGTGCTGAACTGAACATATGAAAATGAGGCCTCTGTCCTAAGCACTTTTGTCCTGAGCTATATTTCAGAAGCTTTCTAACACTATAGGTAAAATTAGAAGAGGCTCAAACCTATTTTTTAAAAGTTGTTTTCTCTAAACTATGAAGGAAAATCTTGACACTATCCACCCAACGAGGAGGCATAATAAATAGGAAAAAAAACAGGTGGGAAAATTTAGTCTTGTTAAAAACAGTTTTCAGAATTGTGCTTGCGTTGTCAAAACTTAAGTCAAAGTATGTGCTATTCATGTTAACAGTGCCGCATGGAACAGAATGTGAATAAGGCAGGACTGATTTATATCTAGGTCTAGGACAACATTAAAGTAAGATTCTGGCAGAGTAAGTGTTTACATTTGGGCCTGACCCAAGAAAGAACACCCATCCATTCATTCATTCTTTCATTCATTTTTTGGTTCGCCGGCAAGAGCACCGTGGGAGCGCCTGGGGGCCCTCGGCTGGTGGAGCTGCCAGCAGGCACCCTGACCCCACTGCCACTGTTGCTTCCATCTGAGACAGATTCCCAGCGCTCGGCTTGTGGAAGGGATCTCAGAAGGAAGAGAGAGTCGGGTCTTGTGGAGCGTGAGGACACAGTGAGGCTACCATGTATCTAGTAACAATGAACAGTTCGTCTCAGTGATCTAAGCAGCCCTGTGCAGGATGTTATTATCCCTGCTTTATGGACTCACGGCGTTGCCTGAGACCCAAGATTGCGGTTTTCCTGCCTAGTGCTTCATACCTAAAATGAACTTCATAACCCCACAACAGCTATCTTAGAGACTGAAAGAAGACTTCTTGAGCATTTTGAACTATTTAATCACATTGTGGCTTAAAAAACGACATCACAACTCTGTTTCCACCATTCCCCATTTGGTTTAAGCAGCAATAATAACAGGATAGTAAATAATAACATAGCAAATTAGTAGGAAACTATGGCACAGAGGAGTTACTTGCCCAAGGTCACATAGCAAAGCGTGGCACCAGAATTTGAACCCAAACATTCAATTTATGGACCCCTACTCTTAATCACTCATCATCTCACCTTCTGACATGAAGGGATCTCACTCATAACAGCTCTGTCACTCACTAGACACTACTTTCCCAAGATGCCTTGTCGCAAGCACACACGCCATCCATCACGTTCAAGAACCCGTTCTTCCCTGCACCATCACCCGCCCTTCCCCAAGCTGGGTTAGCCACCCTGAGTATCAGGGACGTGGGACTAGCTCAAGTGTGAACTGGGTGACCCTGTGAAGGTCACTTTGCCTCTCAGACATCCAGTTTCCTTATCTACAAAATAACACCTGTTCTTGTAACCTTTCTGCCAGCACGATCAAATGGCACAATGCATGTGGAAATATTTATAACCCACAAGGAAGGAGTCATTGTTGGTAATTATCTTTATCACACATATCCCTTATCCTCGCCTCTCCCATTCCTTCCTTACTCACTGTGAAGACGCCATACGTTTGACTCCCTTAGTGGTTTGCAGAACACGAGCCCCTTTTCACGCCCATCCTTTCCTTCTTTTAATTCACTGAGGAGACATGCAATGGTCAGCAAGACAAAGATGGCATAAATGCCATCAGAGATGACGAGACAGACATACAGCGGAGTGCTGTGGCCAGCTTGTACTGTCTCACTATCTCTGCAGAGTTCCGCATGCAGTGAAGCCACACTGACGGCTTGGAACTGGCAACGGTGGGAGCATTTACACCATGGAATTGGCACGTGTTACCAGTCACCCTCCCTTTTTCCTCCAGAGAGCTGGTTGGTGAACATTTACCAGCACCCCTCTGGATGTAGAAACAAAATACTAAGACGTCACAGGCGCTAGGGATGAGATTACAGAGCAATCTGGAAACATACAGGGAGACGCTTACCATAGTTATGGGGGGTGGGCAGAGGCACTCAGAGGTGTCCCAGAGGAAACGAGGTTTAAGCTAAGACCTAAATACTGGGCGGTGCTAGCCAGGCAAAGAGGAGGGAGAGGAGAGTTCCAGGCAGAGGTAACAGCGAAGACCTAGAGTGTCAGACACCTGAAGGCAGCTCCTTCAGGCTGTGGGGCAAAGCGGCAGGGAGGAGAGGAGAAGGAAGCTGGAGAGGTGAGAGGTTTAACTTGACCCTGAGGATAATGGGTCAGACCGGTGGGCTTTATGTAGGCATGGTCAAGGTTGCAAGTCGCGGTTCAGGGTCAGAGATGGCACTTGAATTCTGGCTCTTCCAGCTAGTGGGCTCAGCTGAGCGTCCTCTGTAAAATGGGAGTGACGATAGCACTCACACCTCCTGGGATGTTGCGAGTGCCCGGCTCCTCAGAGCCGCTTCAGAGGCGTCCAGGCACAGACTCGCTAACCCCGGAGCGGAAGTTCATATTCTGGAGGGCAGGGGCTGTGTCTCTCCCGCCTGAAAACACTGGTCTTCTGCTAGTCTACGTCAGCGTTTTCCACACTCTGGGTGGTGACCCATTAGTGAGTGGTGAAATCAATTTAGTCTTGGACAACACTAAAAAGATGAAATAGAATAGAATTAAATAAAAAACAAGCAGGGTGTGGCTCACAACCTGTAATCCCGGCAACTCGGGAGGCTCAGGCAGAAGGAATGCTTCAGGTCAGGAGTTCAAGACCAGCCTGGGCAATATAGCAAGGCCCCATCTCTATTTTTAAAAAATCCATCGTATGTTGCAAGGGTAAGTTTTGTGCATGTGTGAACGGGGTTACCATGTAAAATGTATTCGTGAGGGCCACAGTTAAAAGCGTGAAAGCTTCAACAGGACCCTGTAGGCGAGCTCTGGGGGCTGAGAGAAGGGGAGGAGATGAGCAGGGCCGGCCTGGCCTTCCCCCACTGAGGAGCTGGAATGTCTCTGGGAGTTAGTCCTCTGGGCTTCCAAGGCTGGTCAGCTTCCACTAAAAATTGATGCTCCCTGGGCCAGGCAGGACCCCAGGTTTTGTCTGCCCTCCCGAAGCCAGGAAAGAGGGAAAGCCCGTGGGCATGGCTGGCCCCGAAGGCCACAAGGTGAGGGGGGACAGGGCCTTTTCCAAGCAGGGGCTGGGTGGGTGTGTTGGGGGAAGGGGTACTGAGGACTTCCAGCGCCCGTTTTTACTCACTCAGTCAGTGGGTCCGTGTCAGGCAAGCCGCTGCCCTACCACTTGGCACACAAAGGAACTGAGTACGTGAAACTGACTTTTACTTTGGTGTATTCCAGAAAGATAATCCTATATGTGAATAGATTTTAGAACAATTTACTTTCAACATATGTCAAAACATCCAATTTGCCCTTTGGAGTTGCAAACACCGTTTGGCATTTCTTTTTCCTTTTCAATTTAAAGAAAAGAAAATAACAGCAGAGGCTTGGTCAGTGTTTGGCAGAAAAAGCAAGCACCCCATGATGATTTAGCTTCCTGGCTTTCCACGGGGCCCATTCCCCAGGCGTATGCAACTGGCACTAGATTAGCTGCCGACATTTATTGACAAAGGAATTAATCTTCACCAATGATGTTTTTTAAAGCCCATTCTTTACAGGAAGCTGTGACAGACATCAGGGCTCCTTCACTTTCCCCCTTTCCTCCTGATAAAAGCGGCTAAAAATAACCTGTTAAACCCTTGATTCCACTGAGGAAGGTGCAGGAGCAAAGGGACAAAGGAACCTCCCCGGGAGGGGTGGAGAGGAGGTGCACGGAGGATTTTTAGGGCAGTGAAAGCGCCGTGCGCGGTGCTGTGTGGTGGACACGTTTGTTCAGAACCCAAGCTTCTACGACACGAAGATGAACCCTGACGTGAGCTACAGGCTCTGGGTGGCGACGGTGTGTCAGTGCGGGGTCATCGGCCGTCGCCACGCACCGCTGGGGGCAGATGTGACGACGGGGCGGCTGTGTGTGTGGTGCAGGGAGCATGTGGGAAATCTCTGCGGCTTCCTCTCAGCTTTGCTGTGAACCTAAAACTGCTCTAAAAAAACTAAGTCTTTAATTTAAAAAATTAACTCAAACAAATTGAATATATATTCATAGAAAAACAGCAACAACCACCAAGGAACATCTCTTCCCTGGTGCAGGGTATCGCATGCCCAGTTCAGGCAGCCACCGTGAGACTGCCTCTCACCGGGTTTGGGGGCGTGTGTGGGGGGCGGGTGGTGGCAGCAGGTGAGAACAGATGTCCTAACATGACAGCTGTGCACTTGGTCAGAGAGGACGTCCTCATTAACGACCTGCAGGTACCCAATTCTGGCTTCACTGCCTTTTCCTGCTACGCTTCTCATCGAGACCACCGTTTGGTGGAGGGAAGAAGCAGGAACTACTTCCTGTCTCAATAAAGCAACACAGAGCCAGGAACGCCCACTTCCGTTCCCCAGCGGCTACCGGGCGGCCACTGCCGGCTCTGTCGGGGATATTCAGAGTTCCTTGGTCTGTTAATACAGCCGTCCCTCGGCATATGCGGGGGATGGGCTCCAGGACACCTGCCAGGACAACAAAATCCCCACATACTCCAGTCCCTGCAGGCGGCCCTCTGTATAAAGGTTTCGAATACTGTGTTTTCATTCCGTGTTTCACTGAAAAAATCCACATATAAGGGGCCTGCGCAGTTCAACCCGTGTTGTTCAAGGGTCGACTGTAATTTCTCTTGAGCATCCGCTGTGTGTACCAGAGTAGGGCTTGTGCGGAAACACACGAAGGAACAGCGAGAACTACCCCTAACCTCCATATACTCCACGGAGAGACAACACGTTGAAAGAAAGAACGAACTGAATGGGAGAACCAAGAGCTGACACAGCCTGAAGCTGCTGGCACTGGAGTTTCTCTGTCACCTGGAGTTTTGAACAATGACCTTGGGCTAGGCCTGAGGGGGCTTATTTCTTAAGTCCCGTGGATTCCATCATGTCTGTGTCCCCTGTGACATGGGTCAGCAGCAGAGGATTTGCTGACAGTTACAGAAAGATTCGGGGGTACAGGTGGAAACTAACAACTGTGGATGGAACCTCCGCACGCTGGTGCTGATGTCACGTTGGAAAGAATGACTTCAATATCTGCGTCTGGCACGGTGAGGAAAGTGACATGGTGAGAGCAGACTTCTCGGACAGGTAGCATTTGTGCCACGTGTCTTTGTGAGCGCGCCTTCCTGGGCTTGCAGAGGCCGAAGCGGGAGGGCGAACCACGTGGGCCTGCAGAGAAGAGGGAGGGTTTTCCCCATCGTGAAGGAAAATCTTCCTTGGTAATCAACAAAGCTTATGATATAAGCACAGAAAATTCTTTTGAGTAGAATTTTAACTTCATTAAAAGGAAATCCCAATGGAGGGAATACCTTAAAAGACATTGCTTAGAAGGCAAGCACAGTTATAAACGCATTCAAATCTAAATGCCAACTCCTACATAAACATATGCTAAAGAAAACAAGGTATTAGCAAGCTAATAAATGATATGAAATCTCAAATTAATCCTCCTTAATGGATTTAATTATCCTGTTAAGCTGATTTCCCATTAAAGATCATAACACACAGATCATTTAAACCAAGAAAAATATGAGGACACCACAATGGTTGGTATATCTATAAATAACATTTCTAGTGGTTCTGATGGAACAGGAAATATGGCATGTCTTCTAGGACAAAGTGACAGATTACATTCCATACAGCGGGAGCCCTCGAAAGGTCAAGCTACATACTGAAAAACCCTTTTATCTTTGCAGTCCTGGACCAGGGAGCTAGAACGTCAGCTGTAAAAGGAAAACACTCTCTCTCTCCTTTCTGGCAGCACAGTGTGCCATTGTAGACAGGTTTTGTCTAACCAGTTAGGATCTCTTTTTAAGATACACCAATAGGATCACAGAAGCAGTCTGTGATCCAGGCTATCTGTCTTGCTTCATCTAAGACCCAGCCCTTGCCAAGGTGGAGTACCCCCAGGAGACCCCAGAGTGAGTGGTCTGGTTTCCCCTCACTTCCCTTCTGGTGGTCAAAGGAATCCCAGAATTCCCAGCATAATTCAAGGGCAGATGTTGCCAGGGAGCTGGGATCAGAGAGGCAAAGGTGCTTACAGAGAACAGTTAGGCTGGGCTTAGGTGACCTGAGAAGGAAGGGGCTGAACCTTGCAGAAATTTCTGGGACTTCAGGGAAGAAACAGCAATGTCCAAGAAATAAGGGGAGGCACAGGTAAAGGAGATAGCTTCTGCTCAGGCCACCAGAAAATTGCTGTTATTCTCAATTCTTTCCTTTCTCTCACCACTACCACCAAATCCATCAGAAAACATAGTTGGCTTTACTTTCTAAACATATCTAGAATCTCACCACTTTCACTACCTCCGCTGCTTCCACCCCGGTCTGAGCCTGTCGTCTCCTGCATTGGATCACCACAACAGTTTCCCAACCCCATAGTCTGTTCTTCACAGGGAAGCCACACTGATTCTTTCAAAAATGAAGTCAAGTCCATCATCCCTCTGCTCAAAACCCTCCAGTGGCTCCCCGTGGAATAAAAGCCACGGTCCTTACAATGGCCGAAGGAGCCCTGCGTGTTCTAGCCCTTCCCCCATTATCTCTCTGACTCTGTCTCTGACTCACTTACTCCACTCCACCCACACTGGCCTCCCGCTGTGCCTTAGATTCGGCTTTGCCCTGGCTGTTCTTTCTGCTTAAAATGCTTTCTTTCTGGTACAGCCACTTGGGAAAACCGTCTAACAGTTCCTTAATAAGTTAAATACAGAGTTACTACATGACCTGGCAATTCTACTCCTAGGTATATATCCTAGAGAAGTGAAAATGTATGTTCCCACAAAAAACTTATACATGAATGTTCGCAGCAACATTGTACATAATAGCCAAAAAGGAGACACAACCCAAATGTCCATCGACTGATGAATGGATAAACAAAATGTGGTGTACCCACACAAAGAAACATTATTCAGCCATGAAGGAATAAAGTACCGATACATGCCACAACATAGATGAGCTTTGAAGGCATTATGTTAAGTGAGAGAAGCCAGACACAGAAGGCCAAATATTGCACGATTCCATTTCCATGAAATTTCTAGAATAGGCAAAGCCATCGTGACAGAATGTTGATTAATTGCTGCCAGGGGTTGGAAGGAAGGGGTAAGGGAGTGACTGCTAATGGGTACAGGGGTTTGTTTGTTGGGGAGGGGCATGATAATGTTTTGAAATTAGATAGTGGTGGTGGCTGCACAACTTTGGAAATATACTAAAAACCACTGAATCGTACACTTTAAGAAAATGAATTTTGTGGTATGTGAATTATATCTCAATTTTACAAGAGTTTTTCCCCTCTCTGATATCTGCCTGGATTACTCCTTTACCTCCCCCAAGCCTTTGCTCAAATGTCATTTTCTCAATGAAAACTATAATCACCCTACTATCCCCCCATCTCTCCTGATCCCTCTTATCCTGCTGCATCTTTTAATTCACGTAGTATGTATCATCTTCCAACATGATATATACTTCACATATTGTGTTTACTGTTATTTCCCCCCACTGACATATAAGCTCCATGAATTCGAGGATTTTTGTTTGCTTGCTCACTTATGTATCATTAAGTATCTAGAATAGTGCCTTGTACATTAATGAATATTGGTCAAATTAATAAAAACACATATAGTAAAATTGATATTGCAGAAGAATACTAAATCATATGGAATATTCATTTATTCTTAAATTTAAAAAATGGATTACCAAACAATATATAGTATGATTCCAAAATTGGTAAGAGATAGAAAATGTATTACACATAGAGAGTACATTAGGAGGATAAGATATATTAAATACTTCCCTGGGTGCTGGGATTATAGTTAGTTATTAATTTATTTCTTAAAAATGTGTTCATGTTTTCTAAACTCACAGGTTTGGGGATTAGGCAGATTTGAGATCTAATCTATGCTCTATTTCTTACTGGCTACGTAAGTCAGAGCAAGTTATTCAACCCCTGATGACTCAGTTTCCTCATCTTTAAATGGGTATAATAATAGTAGTAACCTCACTGGCCTCTAGAAGATCAAAGAAAATAATGCATGTAAAACACTTAGCACAGTGTTTGGCATATAGTAGGCACTCAGTAAAAAGTTGTCTTATTATTATTATTCCTTTATAATTATCATGGAGTTCAAAATGGAATATAAGTTGTACCACTTGCAGAATTTTTTTCATGAAATATTTTGAGATATATTTTCACTATAGTAACTTCCTTTGAGTGGACAAAGAACTCGAGAGTACACTCTCATCTTTGTTATTATACCTTTGTACATGCCCTTATCTCATTTTGAGCCCTTGTATTTCTCTGCTGAGTTGTTCACGGGACTCATCTTTTCCCTGTTGATTTTGGGTGCTATTTGATGCATCCTGCCAAGAGTAAATTAGATGTACACAATAGCTCTGTCTGTAAGGCACTGACCTTTAATGTTTCCATTTGAGTTCTCTGGGTATTTTTCTCCATTGTTCAGTGTTTCCTCTGTAGGTTTTTGAGTTTTGGCACAACTGTAACCTAGGCCCTCTACTCTCTAAGAAGGATATAGAAGTTACAAGACAAACAGCTTAGCAGCAAAAGCTCTTGCATTTTCTCTGGTTAGACTCTTTATGGGAGTGGGAATCAGCATGGAAGAGGAAACCTTAAATTTTTAAAAATCTCTTTTCAAAAATTATTATAAAAGTAGTGTATTTGCATGATAATGCAAATCTCCTCATTAAAGGAGGGCATAAGTGGCGCATAACACCTCCAGTTCACACACCCGCCCGAGGCCGGGAACCTCTCACAGCAATTCTTGGTTTGAGATCTGCTGACGGTGCTGCCACCTCCTCTCTTGACTTACCAACTTTAAGTAGTATCTATTACCTTCCTCTTTTTCAAACAAATGAGAAACTTTGCTCCCCTTCATTTCTCAAATGTTGTTACATTTTTTTACTTTTAAGTTCTTTGTTCACTTTATAACTTTAAATAATGTGCTTCAACATTTATTTCTTGATCCATCAAAGTAGGACAGTATCTCTTAACCACTCCCAATTGCACAAGCTGAGGAAACTGGCACTATTTCATTTCTTTCCATTGCTCCTTCTTTCATCACCCACATTCTCTCAGCCATATCATTAATTTTGCATTCTTAGGATTTATATTAATAACTTGAATTGTCTGTAATCTTAATTGTCTTCAACACATTCTCTAGACATAAATTCCAGAAAATGAAAACCAAGAAAGAACATTTCAATATTAAGATTCTATAGATATCATTCACTTCAGCACCAGGCAGTGTGACTGCACCCTGGGAGAAGGAGATGCTGGGTCCCTTAACGGTGTTGCTTGAAGGAGCAGGCTCCACGCCTTAAGGTAAAGCTTTTTTATTTTATATATTCTACCAACTGCTCAAAATCAAAACACATTTTCATTTGCTTCATCGTTGGACTATGTGTTTCTTACAAAGGTTTTTGTTTTTTCCTGACAGTTCTAATTGCCTTTTTTTCCTCATTGACAAAAGTAGCATATTATTTCACCTTAATGCTAAAATCATATAGCTATTTAATCAAATAATTACAGAAATTCCTTGTTCTTCTTGAAGATGTGCTTCCTGTTGCTTTCGGACTTCATGTTGTGTTTCAGACATACTGTTTTCTAAACCTGCACTACCCTAGGATTTATTTTAATTGTGCTCTTTGAGATTAGGATCAATATTTTCTTGAATGATGTTTCTTCTCTTTTGGGTGTCCTGCTTCCTTTGCTAGAGAACATTCTCAAACAATGTTTTTTTCCAGAAATCTTTATTCCAAAGATTTCAAAACATCTTCAGTCTGCCTTAATATTGATAAATAACTGAATGATATATAAATTCTAGGTTTACAATCACTTTCCCTCAGAACTTTGAAGTCATTCTTTTAATGTCATGTTGTTGTAAATATGGAAGTAAAATGCCTGATTCTCATTTCTTTGTAAGTAACTTTTGCCCCTCTGAATACTATTAGCATCTTCTCTTTATCTTTTGTGTTCAAAATTTCATAAAGATTTGCCTTTTTAATCTGAAGGCTCTTGCTTTTCCTCAGCTCTTGGACATGTTCTATTATCTCTTTAATTGCTTCTACCTCCCTCCACCTGTCCCTGCCCCGCTCCGTGTTTCTATACTGTTTCTGAAGCTCTTACTAATCACATTTTGGACCTCTAGGATTGGATGTCTATGCCCATTAAATTTTCTCTTGTATATTCTTTTTTTTTTGAGACAGAGTCTCACTCTGCTTCCTGGGCTAGAGTGTGGTGGCATCAGCCTAGCTCACAGCAACCTCAAACTCCTGGGCTCAAGTGATCCTTCTGCCTCAGCCTCTTGAGTAGCGGGGACTACAGGCACACACCACCGAGCCTGGCTAATTGTTTTTTCTATTTTTAGTGGAGACGAGGTCTCGCTGTTGCTCAGGCTGGTCTCAAACTCCTGACTTCAAGCGATCCTCCCACCTCGGCCTCCCAGAGTGCTAGGATCACAGACAGGCGTGAACCACTGCACACGGCCTCTCTTGTATATTCTATCTTCTTATCTTTTTGTTCTATGATCTGGGAGATTTACTTTATTTCAAACTCAGTAAATAAAATTTTCATTTCACTTATGTTTTTAATTTCCACTTTTTTATTGCTTCCAATTATATAGTAACCCCTTATCTTATGAATATAAAATATTATTTTTATTTAAAAAGTTTAATAGAGAAAATAAGCACCCATGTATTTACAGCTCAGAATATTTTTAAAGTTTACATATTGTTGTTTGTGCTTCAGATGAACTTTCTTATTAAAAGAAACAAAGTCACAGAGTGAAGTCTCCTGTTTCCCAGTCCCCACTCCTGTTCTCCATCTTGCCTCTGTCTTGTTCCTACCATTCTTCCCTTCCTTCCCAGATACAATTATACATTTTGTGGTTTTTCCAGGCCAGATTTTAATATTTTTACTACATACTAGGTATCTATAAATAATATATAGTATTGTTGTATATGTATTAAAATTGTACCGTAACATACATATTCCAAAATCACTTTGTTTACCCAACACAATTTCTGAAATCTATCCATGTTGATACATGCGGGTTTAGTTTATTCATTTTCAACTGCTGTGCATGTTCCACCATATTCATTCATTCAACAAATATTTATGTGCATCAACAATGTTCCAGAAACTGTTCTGGTGGCTGGGGATACAGCAATGAAGCAAACAAAATATCAACACACACTAATTTATTTTATCTCTTCTCTGTTAAGAGACATTAGGTTTTGCCATGAACAGAAAAAAAAAATGCTTCATGGAACATCATTGCACAGAGCTTCTGTTGAAGCTCTTCTTTAGGGAATATTTCTAGGGGTAAAACTGCTTGGTCACAGACCATGTTTCCAATTTTACCGCATATTTCCAACTTGCTTTCCAAAGTGGTGTACCACACTGCATGCCCAGCAAGCTCCATTCATCCTGCCCAACATTTGGACAGTCATATTTCTTTATTTTTGCCATTATGATGAGTGAGAAAGAGTACCTTTTATTTTAGTAAGCATTTCTACTAATTGTTAGTAAGGGTCAGCATCTCTTCTTATATTTATTGGTCCTTAAATTTCCTCCTCTGTGTGTTGCCAGAAGGTATCCTTTGCTACCCATTTTTGTTGTTAGTTGTTTGTCTTTTTTATACTGATTTGTAAGGATTCTCCAACTATATAGTCTGGAAACCCACACATTTTCTGTTTTATGTGTTGAAAATATATTTTTCCAGTCCAGGTTTTGTCTCTTATCTTTATTTATAGAGGCTTTTGCATAAAAGAGTTTTACTTCTTTTTTTTTTTTGAGAGAGAGTCTGGCTCTGTTGCCCTGGCTAGAGTGCTGTGGCGTCAGCCTAGCTCACGGCAACCTCAAACTCCTGGGCTCAAGCGATCCTCCTGCCTCAGCCTCCTGAGTGGCTGGGACTAAGGTATGAGCCATCATGCCCGGCTAATTTTTTCTATATATTTTTAGTTGTCCAGATAATTTCTTTCTATTTTTAGTAGAGTTGGGGTCTTGCTCTTGCTCGGGCTGGTCTCAAACTCCTGACCTTGAGCAATCCACCCGCCTCGGCCTCCCAGAGTGCTAGGATTACAGGCATGAGCCACTGCGCCTGGCCTAAGAGTTTTACTTCTTAAATCTTTTCCTTTATGAACTGTCCTTTTTGTGTACTAAAAAAAAAAATCTCTTCTTCATAGTCATAAAGATATTCTCCTGTATTTCCTTCTAATAATTTTAAAGTTTTATTTTTCATATTCAGGCCTTTAATACATCTAAAATTATCCATCTGTATGGGATGAGGAATTAATCTACCTTTCTGTTTTATAATGAGAGCTAAATCATTTATTAAATAATCCTTTCTTCTCCCACTTATTTTTAATGCCTTGTCTACCCTATGCTAAGTTCCCACATGTTTTGGAGAGTGTTTCTGGGGTTTCCACACTGCCGCAATGAATAGATCTCAGCTTTTAGTCAGAATCATTTTTTAAACAATTTTCTTCTGGTTCCCAAATTGCCCACCTTTCCTTCAATCTTAGGACTTCTCTTGTCTTCTCTTATACTGACTATATTTTTAAAACAAGTCTCTCTGTTTACAGATGAAAACTATGAAGATGCAGAGATCTTACACATCCCACTCAGGTTTGCACAGCAAGACAGTTAGAAACTTGAACTAGGATCTTCACCTGCATTCCAATCCTTTCCACTAATGCCCCACTTGCTAAAAGTTTCCATTTTCTGTCAACTTTTTACTTTCACTAGTAGTTGAATGAAATTGCACATTTCACCAAATCTTTCCCAAGACTGGGTTTTATCATTTAAAATATCTTTTCAAATTGGCAGTTTAAGAATGGTTTATTTTATTTTTAAATTAAATTACTGTACTGGAGTACAGTGGCAGGATCACAGCAGCTGCAGCCTCCAGCTCCTGGGCTCGAACAATCCCTCCCAACCTCCCCTACCCCATAGTCTCCCAAGGAGCGGGGACCACAGGCACATGACCCCGCACCTGGATAAGAATAATATTTCTTAATTAGAGTTTCTTGACATAAATAAACATTTAAATAAATATATATTGAATAATAAATATTTCTTTAAAACTTTATCATGTGTTTCTTGGTCATAGTATCGTGTTTTTGATTTGTCTATTCATGTCTTTTCCCTAGTTTTCTATTGTTTTGGTTTTCTGCCTTGTTATCCAGGATGTTTAAGAATTCTGTGTATATATTAAAGACAGTAACCATTTGTCATTTACGTTTAACTTTAAAAACATCCTGTAATTTGTCTTCTAATTTTGTTTACAGTCTATTTGACACACAGGTTTTAGAAGTTAAACCTATCAATCATTTTCTCTACAGTCTCTTTCATTATTCCTGTACTTCTAAGTGCAGAGAAATACTAATCCTAGATTTTCTATGACTTTTATGATTTTATAAACCCTTCAATTCACCTATAATTTATTTTGGTATATTGTGTGATGTTAAGAGCTAGCTTTCATTTTCTCCAAATAGTTTATCCATTGGAACAATCTTACTAATAACTTCTTCATTGATGTGTCACTTTTACCTATAGCGAATTTTTACACACACTACCATCTGCTCCTAGGTTCTGCTTCATTAATCTGTATATTCTTATAAAACATCACATTTTAAAATTACTATAGCTTTATAATCCATTTTAATAACTTGTAGAGGAAGAGTCCCAATAGCACTATCCCCTAGATTTTACCAATGATTTCTGATGGACTCTTCCTGAAGTTTTTTTGCTTCACCATTTTAAAACTGTTATTTTGTTAAAAATGTATTTAACCTGAAGGAGAATAAAGAACACCGTCTTGAAAATATTTAGTCTTTCCATCTACGAACACAGTATTAATATTTTAGATATACTAAATGTAGATTTATTACCAAATATTGCATACTTTTTTCCAAGTTTGAAACAATTTCACAATAGATACTGTATACTCTTACAAACGGGATCTTTTCCATTATAGTTTGTAACAGTTCACTGCCCACCACAGGGAAGCTACTGATTTTAGTTTATTTTGTATATAGATTTTTATTTTGTACCAAATTTTTATTTAGTAAATTCCTTTATTGATTCTTTCCAGTCTGTAGGTAACACACAGACGCGTCCGGGCACGCGCAGTCGGCCGGCCGCCCCTCCCGGCCCCGTGGAGCTGCCAGTGCTCCCGTGCCGGTCCGTGGAACCGCGGAACCTGCCGGTGCTAGAATCGTTCAACTTTGGGGAGGCGGCGGGCTTGCCACTGCGCGGGCCCTCTGCAGGACTGGCAGCCTGTCTCTTTAGAGCTCTGCACGGTCGTGTAAGAAGTCCCAGAACTTGGAAGCTGCCATGACGCGAGGAAGCCCAAGCCAGCCGTGCAGAGGGGGCTGTGTGGAGAGAGGCGCCCCGCCAGTGTGCAGCGGCTGGTCTCCCATTTGAGACCCAGACATTTGGGAGCGGTGGGGAGCCCTTCCTGCTGAGCCCTGTCTGAATTTCTGACCCACAAAATCATGTGTGAGCTATGATAATTTGTTTTTAAATAAAAAAAAAATGATAAGGAATATAACAAGTCATGGTTACCTTTCACCTCCTTTTCTCCCATTTCTGTTTCTTAGATGGGCTGGAGCTTCCAGGATGATACTGCATGATCATGATGACAAGTGAGTATCTTTGTCTTCTTCCTGATTTTAACGAGGTGCCTCCCGTTTACCATTAAGTATGCTCTAAGTTGTTTCACTGGCCAAGACACTCTTGATTATACTAAGATGTATCTTAGTTTAATATATTTACTTTTTCTTGAATTATAAGCTTTTTTTTACAGGTTTTTTATATTTCTAAAAGTCCACTGCTTTTGTATTCTATACTTTTTATTTTTCATTATCTAATTCTTCATGTTGCATTCTATGTCCCTAGTTACTTCTGATCTGTTTATCACTGCCTTTAAAAAATTATTCTTTGAATCCGAAAAAGGAAATCAAGACAGAGAAGTATATAGCAGAAGAAAGATCAATGGTGCTAAATAATCTTCTAGTTAATAATCAAATGTGACTCATTTTTTAAAATACCATTTGTTCATCTGAAATTGATTCCTGACACACAGAGGAAAAAAGTTCACAACTACCATTTGACTAATTTTTATGTGCAATGTACCGTTAACTTAAAATCAAATAATCATTAAAAAAAAAAAACACCTCACAATGATGGAGCTCTGTCAAAGGGACACAGGATCCAAGTGAACGAGCTCCCAAGGGCCAATGGCAGAACAATCTGAGTAACAAAATAAATAAAGTAATATTACAGTATAGCCCAAACTGTAAAATAAATATCCATTAATCCCTACTGATTCAAATAAATGATTGTATAAATAAATAAAGGAGCAGGGGAGAGATCTCTTGTGTAGGAGAAATTCAAGTAATTTATGTGGACACTCTGACTTCAAGGAGGTAGAGCATAACTCCCCATTGCTTAAGGATGGGCTGGGCACAGTGACTTCCTTCCAAAGAGTACAGTGTGGACAGGGGGAAAAGAATAACTTTACAATGAAGAAACCTGACAAACGCTACCTCAGCCAGTAACCAAGGTCAGTGTCAACAATAAGTCGTGTTGATAGTATGTTTCCTTGATATGATGTGATGAAAACAGCACTTTACACTGTGGTCTTTCTCACCAAAATCCGTAACCCTAGTCTATTTATGAGAAACACATCAGACAAATCCCAATTCAGGGCCATTACACAAAGTACCTGAACAGTTATTTTTCAAAACTGTTGAGGTCATCAAAAACGAGGAAAGTCTGAGAAACTATCACAGCCATGAGGAACCTAAGGGGACCACGAAAGCTAAGTGTAACGTAGGATCCTGGGTGGGATTCTGGAACAAAATAAAGACTATTAGGTGAAAACTAAGAAAGTATGAATAAAGCATAGACTTTACTAATAATGTATCAATGATCAATATTTGCTCATTAGTTCTAACAAATACACCATAAGATGTTAATAAGGGAAGATAGGTGCGAGGTATATGGAAACTCCTTGTACTATCTTTGCAATTGTTTCTGTAATACAAATTTCTAAAAAAAAGTTTATTTAGAAAATTATCACACCTTAAGTGATCGTAACCAATAATTCCTGCATGTTCCTAAAGCTGTGATTATCATACCTCCACAGAAAACAGCTCAGCAACTAACAGACCGCTAGCGCTGCTTGGTATTCCAGACAGCATCACTTCCTGAACTAATTACCAGTACCTTTGTCTCCTAGGTTATTACTTAGTTACAGTTCCACAGAGGGTATTCGGTTATGCTCTAAGAGCTCCTCTGAGAAAACAGCAGGAACAAATGGATATAAACCGTAGCAGGAGAGGCTGTGTTAGAGTTTTGGTGTGCTAACAAGTCAAGTACTTTGTAAATGATATTCCTTGCTAATTATCCTTTCAAGACTGTGTTGACCATACAATGGTTTGGTCTGGCCTGGTTCCAGCCCACCTTGAAGTAAATCCAGCAAGAAAGTGAATTTCTACTTTCCAGCAGAAATGAGTTTTTATATCTTATGTAGAAAATTTCTATAAACTAAAAGTTGGCACGAGTGGTGCCATCCACCTAGAAATTGTTCATCAAATTGTTTACAGTCTCTGCCACTCTCTCCACTGACATGTGATTTATTAATTTCGTTCCAGAGACTTGAGTTCAGGCTGTATAAATCATGAATAAAGATTAGTTTAATAGTCACAATGCTCCCTGGGACAATGTTTCAAGTGTAGAAAACTGAAAATTGTTGCAATGTGAAAATAATGACAGTTGTATCAATATTTGCAAATTGAAATGATATTCAGTACCCTTAGAAAGGGAGAGTATAAATCTTATTCTGGCTTACTTTATGCAAACTCTAATAATTTTCTTTTTAATTTTTATTAATATTTTCCCTTGTGAAAATGTTAGAAAATAAATCTAAGATCTTCTTGATCTGCCTCCAGCTATAAAGCAACACTAGACACTGACCTTCTGTTACTGTTTTGATGACTTAAATATTTTAGTAAAACAATATACTATCAGACCCCCAAGCCATTTACAGCAACAATATTTTGCGATTTTTCATGCATTAAAAAAGAGAGAACTGCCTGGCAGTATGGCAAATACCATAGTTTTAATATTCAAAATTATGTATCATCTTGTTTCCATTGGCTTATTGCACCTGCGTCCTTCACCCTTATTAAACTCTGATTGTTCATATACTGAAATATGTCATTGTGGTTTAGATAAAAGACCAGACAATAAATACTCTGATTAGAAGCTAAGTACTCACCAGAATGAATTAAAAGTGGCTAGGATTATATATAATTTGGTTTGAAGTGGTCGTAGTAGGAAGCCAAATTTATAGGCAGCACTCAAGTGAAGAAACAAGTATGGATCTATGACACTAACATGATAGTTTTGCAATGAGAGATCTCAGGGAAGGAAGTTTTAGCCAGCATTCACAGAACTCATGTTCGCAGGAGGCACATGATATATACGTGTATATATATTCTGAAATTCATTTGACTAGCTGTTCCCTGTGGGCCAGTCATTTCACTTCCATGGTTCTTTAATTGCTTTATTTGGAAAATGAGTATAGTAGATGTTCCATGGTTGTTCCCTTCCAGTCTAAGGTTATGTGACAATAGCCTTATGTGTGTGTTTATGCATATATATATGTCTCTCTCTATATATCTATGTATATATACACACACACATACAAGCTGAACTCCCTAATATGAAAATATGAAATCAGAAATGCTCCAAAATCCAAAACTTTTTGAGCAGCAACATGATGCCACAAGTGAAAAATTCCACACCTGACACTTTTGCTTTCTGATAGTCTAATGTATACTAACTTTGTTTCATGCACAAAATTATTAAAAATATTGTATAACATTAACTTCACATTATGCATATAAGGTATACATGAAACATAAATGAATTTTGTATTTAGACTTAGGTCCCATCCCCAAGATATATCATTACGTATATGCAAATATTCCAAAATCTGAAAAATTCTGAAATTGGAAACACTTCTGGTCCCAGCATTTCAGATAAGGGACACTCAACCTGTACGTGTGTCTGTGTGTGTGTGTAATAACTATATGCTTTCAATAATAGCAATAATAAAACTAATATGTACTTGTGATTCTTTAAATTGTTACTGAGTCCATTTTCTTATTTTTTAATAACAAAGGATTTTCTTTCAATGTAACTGTGGGAAAATTGATGTTCTTAAGCTTTAGTTTCCTTAAATATATAAAATTAAGATAATAATAACAGCTATCATTGTTTATAGTATGTTGTAAGCATTTCTCAGATAATGTATGTAATGTTTAACCCAGCATGTGACACATAGTAGGCACTCAGATTTTTTCTATTATTTTCTAACCTTCTTTATTTTGCTTATTTAAAAAGTGAGCAGAGCCGGGCGTGGTGGCTCACGCTTGTAATCCTAGCACTCTGGGAGGCCGAGGCGGGCAGATTGTTTGAGCTCAGGAGTTCGAGACCAGCCTGAGCAAGAGCGAGACCCCGACTCTACTAAAAAAAATAGAAAGAAATTATCTGGACAACTAAAAATATACAGAAAAAATTAGCCGGGCATGGTGGCACATGCCTGTAGTCCCAGCTACCCGGGAGGCTGAGGAAGGAGGATCTCTTGAGCCCAGGAGTTTGAGGTTGCTGTGAGCTAGGCTGACGCCATGGCACTCATTCTAGCCAGGGCAACAGAGTGAGACTCTGTTTCAAAAAAATAAAATAAAATAAAATAAATAAATAAAAAGTGAGCAGAGAATTAACAGTCTTATGGTTGTCTACTTGGAAAAGAAACAATTTTTATGAATTCTTACAAAAATATTGTTGATGAATTACAAAAGAGGAACCTAAAATAATGCAATTCTCTTTTTAAAAAGTAAATATGCATATGTGCTATTTTTTAGGATAAACCAGATAGTATTAATTGTAATATTCATATAAACCAAAATGAAGATTTGATCAATCTTAAATATATTGTCAAAGTTCTCAAGGAGAAAAAAATCCTTAAAAAATTATTGCCAACTATTAAAGAAATGCTACATGTAAAGGTAAAATTAAAGAAATCTAAAAACCAAGCACCTACATCTTCTGCAGGGTATAAAAGATATTTGCCACAGAGAATTATTTATGAGTTTGAGTTAGGACAAGATTAATTTGATCTAAGACACAAAGTAAGCATTTTTAGAAATGGAAGCTGATGAAAATTTACATTTAGTTTTAAAATTGGTGAGTCCTTCAAGAAAAAAATCTGGTGAGTTTTTGAGCAGTGCAAAAAGAGCAAGTAGAGACTGTCGATTCTTCCTCAACTGGTGTACACTCTTCTGTGAGGAAAACCAAAAAAAAAAAGACCAGGATGTCACAACGTCAGGGGTAAGGATGTTGAAGTCTTGATGCTCATTGGGATAATTCTATCGTTCTTTCTTCCTTCTCCATGTAACACGGAACTGACCGAAGGGTAGCATTAGAGGCTGAAGGAGTTATAAACACTCCTCCTTTGGGCCCTATTTTCAGTATTAACAAAAAAATGTGACTGTCTCACACCTTCGTCAGTTCTGGCAAGGGGGCTGAGTGAACTTGCCTGGGTCAAGTGGTCGGAGGTGACAGCCTGTGTATCCTTCAGTGGATACTCTGTAGGATATCTGACAAAGTCAAGAAGATCTTGAACTAAGGTTAGCTTGACTTTAGCCCAAAACTGCCAGACCGTGACCTCTGAATTCCTCCCCTCTTCTTCTCTGCTATCCTCGGCCTGATGGTGGAACTAAATCCAAAGATCAAAGAGCATAACACACATAAAGGTGAGGACAACATTTGCCTCAGTAGGGTGTCCAAATGAGTAGACTGATGTTATAAGGCTGGTTCAGCCTGACTTTCCCTGGTCTTTCTATCTGCTGGATATACATAAACATACTGCATTTCTTAATTGATTTATTTATTATTATGATTCATTCACCGCCCCCTCTACAGACTTCAGTGTCTCCAGATTCAGTAGCTGGGGAAGATGTAGTACAGGCTACTGCCCTAAGTGCAGGTGCAAAGAGAAACATTTACAAAATGGTCTTTAAATGGAAAGCCTAAGATTGGGGAATTTCCTTTCCTTACGGTACATATCTTTGGAAAATTAAACTTCAAAATGATTTTCTGAAATTTTAAGATGTAAGTCCAGTCCAATTTTTCTTATTGTTCTACTATGGTTGTTTTTCAAGGGAAAGAGGTAAGAGAGATTCCATAGCCTAGGCTGCAGTCCCCATGACAGATGCATCTTAATCCTTCAGCCCAGAAATCCTGCAAGTCTTCTGAGCATGTGGGAGGTCAAAGCCAAGTTCTGGAAGGAAGCAGGATGTTACAGTGTGAGATTAGCTGAAACAGCTGAGGCAGAGGGCAACATGGGGAGCCAGTGTTGGGTCCGGGCCTCTGAGCAAGTGAGCAAGACCGGACCGTGGTGAAAGAAGGATCACACTCCTCTCTCCTAATAAGCCAGCCCAGCAGGGAGGGAGGAGGGAATAAGCTGGAGGAAGATGGGGCTTGTTATTAACAGAAGCTGATGGAATGGGAGCCTTCCTGATTCCATCAGAGGAGAGTAGGAACATGCTCCTGGTCAACAAAAAAAGAATTGATATCCTAGAACACAACCCCATGTTTCTTATGATGACTTTTTTCTTCAATTGTATTGGAACCCATCTTTTTAAAGGATTCCATTTCTTGAGCAACAAATATGGACCAGGAACACTGCCAAAGGCTTTACATAAGTGAGATCACTGTCTTGATGATAATCATATGAGGTATGGATAATTATAAGCCCTAATCCTCAGATTATAGGTGAGGAAACAAAGGCCCTGTAAGTTAAAGAATGGGCCCATGGAAGGAAGCCAAGATTCTCACACTGGTCTGACCACCTCTTTCAGCTAGAGCTCTTGATCACTAGCCTGTACTGTTCCTCTTTCATGAACAGAGGCACTGACTTCCACAGAAAGTTGACATTCAAAAGGGTAAACCACAAAAATTGTCAAGATATTGAATAGTCATGGACTCAATCATATTTATTGCCTACTTATTAGAAAAGAACATAAATTAATGCTGTTTTAGAGACAATTTTTAGCTATCAATATTTGGGAAAAATACATTGTGCTTAAAACTTTAGTTGTGATAGTAATAGTATATTAATATTAATATTGGTTGATGCTTAAAAAGGGTTTAGAACCATATGAAGTTTTACATAAATACATGGAGAAGCTCCTAAAGCAGTAGACAAAATAGACAGCCAGTGAGTGGTGAAAACCACCGAGAGAGAGAGAGAGAGAGAGAGAGAATTTCTCTCTACTAATTTTTAAATCAAAGTTATGGGCTTACTCTTGTGCACTGCTAGTGGGACTACAAAATTGTGAAACTTCTTGGGAAAAGAGTTTGGCAGCTTCTTAAAAAGTTAAACATATATTGAACATATGACCCAGCACTGAGTATTTATCAAAGAGAAATTAAAACATATGTCCCTAAAAAGACTTGTGCATTTTTATTCAAGCAAACAGAAACAACAGGTGAATAGATAAATAATTTGTGGTATAATCATATAATAAATACCATTCAGTAATAAAATGGAATGAACTAACAACATGCAACAACACAGATGTACCGCATAGCTACGCTGACATAAAGAAGCTGGACACAAGAATGTACAGAGCATGAGTCTTTTTATATGAAATTCTAGAGGCAAAACTAATTGACAGTGACAGAAATCACATCAGTGGTTTCCTCGGGCAGTGTGGGTGCTGGGGTGGGGACTGACTGCAAAGGAGCACAGGGTTCTGGGGAGGTAGACATGTTCTCTCCATTGATTGGGATGGTGGTTAGACAGGTGTATACATTTGTCACATGCATTCGATGTATGGGCTTAAAATATTTTATTATATGTAAATTATACCTCAATAAAACTGATTTCTAAAAAGATTATGGGTTTGGAAGAGAGTATGCATGAACAAAAACAAAATCATATATCTCAGTTTTTCCCCCCAAAATGTTTTCTGTATCCAAGGCTTGTTTCAGAAAGCATGCTTATATCCTGTCATTTTTCCTTAGTTGCAAGGTAGAGTTTTGTTCTAAAATGTCAAGTGGAAAAATTAGAAGACTTTATTATAAAGTTATTAGGGATTTTTAAACCATCTTATCTGGCTAATGAGATTTCCTAGATCTTTGAGTTTTCAAGAATGGAGCATTCTTAAAATGCTAGTTTTTAACATAAATATTTACTTCCATACACCTTAAATAACACATACTGAACATAATTTAATCCTCTCTGAATACCTCCATGTCATCATTATGAATATCAAAAGTTGTGCTGTTCTGTAATACAGTGATGATTTCAAAGTTTATGCTGGTACATGGGGCTGTTTGCTTCCATGCTAAGTGGACTCAAATACTGAGCTTTTTAAGTTCTTGTATTTGCATCTCATTCTTTTCTGTTTCTCCCTTGTGCCATCACAGCAGGCTTTTTTTTTTTTGCTATTGCCTATTTGTCTCCCTACAGAAGTTCCTTTCCTCTCTTCTAACCTGCTAAGATAATCAAGTTAACAGAACTATAGATAGAGCAGTGGTCCCCAACTACTGATTTTCAAACCAGCAATTGAATAGTTTCAAAACAATCAACTGGAAACTTGTTAACAGATGCTCACACCTCCTCCTTGTTGATTCAAATATCTAATTCAGTATACATCCATCATACATGATTTTTTTAGTTATAGAAATATGCTTGTGCTTCTTGCACATACACTAAAGTAGAGGAAATAGTGTAAGGTACCACTACATACACTTTATCCAGCTTCAAGAATATTCAATATTTTGTCAATCTTTTTCATCTATCTGCCCTTTCTCTTTTTTGCACTAGAGCTGGGGTTGGTAAACCATGACCCCATAGGCCAATTCCAACCTCCTGCCTGTCTTTTTAAAATTGAGATAAATTTGTATTTCTAGTAGGCTTCCAGATGATGCCTATGGCCCTGAGACTGCACTTTGAGTAGCACTTCTTTAGATAAAGGGGCTGACCATCCTGCTCTGGTGTCTGTCCAACACTGATCAAGTAAGCATTAAGCCAGGAGACTGATCTTGGTGATTACTGTGGTAACAATATAGTGAGGAAGTCAAGAGGCTCTAAGTATACTTTCCAAATTTAGTTAAAATTTCTAACCATTGACAGTCTCATTTCAGGTTCCAGGGTCATGGCCTTTTTCTAAACATCATTTGTTCACATTTGGAAAGTATCTTGATTTCAATAAAATTACCAGGGATTTTCTAAATTACTTTGTTTTTCTGATATTTTTTGACATGTGATTTTGGTCAATGCATGTGGACATCAGGTAGGGGTTAGGAGTGCTACTCAGGGACATCCACTGTGTTTGTGATAACGTACTTGACCTGTGGCCAAATGGCACTCTTGAGAGATGTGGTTGTGACTTTGTCAGATTGAGCCAAAGTTAGATTCTGATGAACTGCAAAGGAATTTTATCAGTCCCAGGATTGTTGCCAGCTGAGTAGGGCAAAAGAGTGATTTTCCAAAAATGTCCAGAGCAATCCACATTTACTCTGTCACCTCTACTTGCAATTTTCTCAAAGGTCAGCTAAAAACTTCATTTTCCTACTTTCTGCCATTTCCAGGCTTAAACCCGAAAACCAAATGGCAAGCTGTGTTCCTGCCTCTTTCAAACCAGCAAGAACAGAGCTCAGCAAGCAGAAGGGAGTTTACAGTTTTGCTGATGTCACATGAGGCAAAATGAGACCTCACCTCGCTTGGCTATTCAGTAAAGGAGGTAAGTAGAAAATTTGTTTCTGTTGGTAAATTGAGGAGATTCAAGAACAGAGAGAAATCTAACAGGCTGGCCACAAGAAGACATTTTTGCATTTATGTTCTTACAGCCATACTGAAGTCAGCTAATTATGTCTAGAGAGAAGGAGAACATTTGCTTAACAAGAAAAGACAAAAGTTCTATGCCAACCCTGTCTGCAACATCCTTGCAGCAGGTCTACTGTATCTTCAGCTTTGTTCCACCTTCCTGGGCAGACTCTAGTCCCCTGTCCCCCAGACCACCCATGAGAAGGACTCGGCAACCATCACTCAGCAGTGCTCACAATGCTCCGAGGAGGAAGGAAGCATTTTCTTTTAAACAGACTGGAAAACAACCCACAGGAAAGTCAGTTATCTCAGTATCCATATGTCCACAAGAGGAAAATGTGCGTGTAGCATTTTAATCCCAGTGAGTGATACTAATCACTAGGCTTCTGAGAAGTTTGACACTGTTAGTCCTCCCCCACTTTTCTAAATTGCAATGATAATAACTGCATTTGCACAGAAATCACCCTGACTGGCTAGCTACTTCATTAAATTACCATACGATTCTTATTTTATGGGTACAAAATAGTTGATCTCAGTGAACTGGCAACTTAGAAACTTAGGAGGCAAATTAGAGCAATTACTAATAAATTATACACGTGATAACTAACAATTTGTCTATCACCTAGAAATATGAGAGAAAACCGCCAGACTTCCTGTCTGCACAATTCTAAACAGTTCTTTTCATTTTTTCCTTTTCCAAGACCAAAAGCTTTCATTATCCACACCAGTTACACCATTACTGTTGCTGCTTTCACGGAGTCCAACATGTATAATGCAAAGTTAGGAATACAAAGGGTGGGATATGCACTGTTTGGAACCAAGGTTTGACTGCTTAAAATTAAAGAACTAAAAAAACAAAAAAAAAAACCCCACAAAAATCACCCCCCAAAAACCAAGAAGTGAGTTTCATGTTAGCTTTCTCTAAGTAAGTTCACAGAGGAAATAATGGCAAGAGATAGGGGCAAAGTATCTCTTCTTTCATAATCACTATTCATAATCATGACCGTGCTCCATTTCTGGGCAAGGCAGTCTGATGAAATGAAGGGAAGTTCTGCTGCCTGTGTTACAAGTCATGTGTAGTTATGGGGGAGGAGATGAGATTAGGTCAATTAACAAGATACGATCTTTCTCTTCTCTTCCTGCATGTCTCACCTAGGCCTCAGGTATGCCATTCAACATGAAAGGTGTTGATGCCATTCATTAATTGAGGGCCAGATTCTTCCATCAGCATATTCCTCCCACCAGGGACTACCATCCACTCCCATCCCCAGCAGGTTTCATTTTCTGCAGCTGCTGTCAAAAGCTAAGTGGAGGGAGAAAGAGAGGCTTTAACAGCTGCATGCACAAATTTATTTTCACTGGCCTTTTGTTTGAATGAAAAAAAAAAAAAGTATTTGGATCTTGGAAGAAGGAGGTCTAGAACCTAGATGTTAAATGTTGAGACAGGATGTAAAAAACAAATTGCATATTGAAGAGAGTTTTTTTTTTTTTTTTTTTTAGAGACAGGGTCTCACCCTGTGGCCCAGGCTGGAGCGTACTAGCACGATCATAGCTCACTGAAGCCTTGAATTCCTGGGCTCAAGATCCTCCCGCCTCAGCTTCCCAAGTAGCTGGGACTACAGGTGTGAGCCACTGAGCCTAGCCTGGAGAGAGTTTTGATACCAATCCCAAATATCCTCCAACAATGGAAAAAAATTTGGTTTCTGCATAATTTATATACTGCATTTCTCCCCATGCCCAACAAAAATTAGGTACCAATTTCTCTACATCACAAGATATCATGTCATTTTAAAATTTCTCTCTTTTCTTTTTGCCTTGAATGCAAATGATACCTTTGGTCATAGTCTCATATTTTCACATTTTACTTTTAGTTATAATTTTAAATATTTTCCCCAGGCTCTTTAGTTATTTCTGCCATATACCTGGTTACAGGACTTAATTTCTTGTTACCAACATCTCTCTGCAGAATCACATGGCAAATATCTCCCTTGAGAAGCATTGATGTTAGGAAGAATAAAGTGTAATCAACACTCTTTGTTTTGTACTAGTGCAATGAGCAGAGTTTAAAACAAAACCAGCCTCCCCATGAATCCCAAACACACTTCTAAATAACTCTGGGTGCTGTTTCACAACCTGACCTGCATAGTTCCGTCAGGCTGC
>CAUYSK010024967.1:0-31240 GCA_963575035.1 Avahi laniger | reverse complement strand
AAAAAAACTGAAACCAACATAAGTTCATCTACACTTTATGTCTTTGCCTTCCCCAAATGCAGGTTAAAGGCGTGCCCTTCCCTCCCTTTAGTGCTCCCCGTGTCCTTTAGTTGTAGATTCGCCCCCCATCCCCCTAATCCCGGCCACAGAGAATCTTAAAACCCTTCCTTTGTAATTATTAATATTAACTTTGCTCTTTTAATTCTGTCATCTTCCTTTGTTCTTTTGTTCTTTGTTTTCAGTATTTCTGTCCTATTACTTCTCTACGATTGTCTTTATAGCTTGAAATATTTTGAGATGCATATTAAATATCTGAGATAGAAAGTGCTAATTTTCTCCTAGTATTTCCCTTTCTTTCTTAGTAATTAGACCCTCAAAGTTTACCCAGGCATATGCCACTGAGAATAACACAACATATCCCAGCACTTTTAATGGCTGGGTGTGGCCATGTGACCAATTTCTGGCCAACGAGCTGTAAGTAGAAGTGCTCTTGCTTGCTTGCCAGAATGCGATTGGGCGGTTGGCAGTAGAGCGCCTCACTTGGGCCTGGAGGTGGAAGCTGCGTGTTGGCTTTGGTAGACTCGCTTAACCAGAGACAACAAAAGTATCTCAGCGCATGCGGAGAGATACATGCCAGCAACACCAAAGACCAGAAAATGTTACCAGATGCTTGTGGAGAGCAGAGTACAGCGAGAGAGACCAGACTCTGCTTTCTAATGTGATTATATTCCAAAATGTCTTGGTCTCTGGAGGCTTACCAAGGAGGAAGGAAGGAGTGTGTGTATGTGTATGTGTTTGTGTGTGTGTGTGTGGGTGTGCAGAATCCTAAATTGATTTGTTTAACTCAGAATGATGGCATTCACCTGGAAGTGACTAAATTTTCTGCTGTTAAGTAGATTGGGGTCTTGAAGTAAAAGTGATTAAATTGAGTTACAGAAAAGTAAAATAAAAAAACCCCTGTATTTCTTGCACACTCAAGTTTGTGTTCTGTGACAGTCATATCCATAATGGCAGTTTGGGCTCAGGGGGGCAGCTGAGAATCCTTGCCGAGTTTTAAGCATGGCAGTGACACTGTCAGGTTTATGTTTTTTTCTGAAGCCTTTTTTCTGGGCTGTTGTGGCCACGTGATGGTCACAGCCGCCTACATCCCCTCCTGGAGTCTCCTAGCTGTCCTACATATGTCACTCTATTTTTGCAGAGTCAGATGGTCTTTTCTGAATTATTTTCTATTGTCATCATTTGTGATCTCCACGATAGCCCTGTCTTTATATATTTGCTTCAAAATAGGCTCCCAGTCAATTTTTGGAGAGAGTACTTAGATTCTTCTGGTCAAATTTAAGAGCTGCAACTAGCTCAGTCACTCCAGTGACAAAGAATACCCCCCCAAATGGAACATGACTTCTGTTTGAGAAACGAATTTTTAAAATATGTTGCCTTTTCATCCATATTCTCTCAATTTTATTTGTTGCTAAAGCGATATTATAGAGATGTTCAAAGACTTTTTAAAATTAAAAAAGATCATCAACAATGATCTCATTTGAGATTTTTGGTTGAAAGTGATTAAAAACTGAATTGGAACAAGCTGACGTGGAGAAAAACGTACAGGCTTAAGTCACAGAAAAATCTAGGAACAAGACTGATTTCAGCTGAGACTTGATCCAGAGACTCAAACAGCATTGTTTCACTTCTTAGTTCTGTTTTCCTAAATGTGGGCATTGCTCTTATGCAGAACCACCCCTGGGGGTGGAAAAATAGCCAGAAGAAACTTCAGCCTCCTACACTATGATTTCAGTAACCTCAGCAGTAGGAGGTCTTCCTTTTTTTAATTAAAAAAAAAACAAAAAAACACAAGGAAGTGATTTTCATTGGTCTGCTTGGGCCCATGTTCTTCTCTGAGCAAATTACCTTGGCCAAGGCAATGGAATAACCTAGGAGTGTCAGGATCTTGGACATGTGCCTTACTTTGAATTTGGGGTGTGTTAATCTGTGGAGCCCTGTAGATTAAAGATGATGGACAGGTAGTTCTCTACTCCCTCTCACTCAATCAGGGTGTCATTTCCAGGATAAATACATAGGCAAACAAAACAGAGAGCAAGCAAACTGATAATTCCATTCCCCAAACAGAATGAGAGTTTTCATTCTTCTATGTTTCCTTTTGTCTATGTTCATAAACATTACTCCTTTGGTTATTAATTATAAAATAGAATAGATCAGGGGTCAGGAAACTATAGCCCAGGAGCCAATTTGGCCAGTCACCTGTTGTTGTAAATAAAGCTTTATTGGAACACAGCTGTTCCCCTTCACTCACATACTGCCTATAGAAAATGTCAGACCATAACAGTGCAGTTCATTAGTTGCAACAGAGACTGCGTGGTTCATGAAATCTAAAAATATTTACTGTTTGGCCTTTCACAAAAAATTTTTTGCCATCCCCAGGTATATATTAGAATTGGCATTCTGCTTTTTTAAATAGTTTCTTGTGAACAATTTCACATTTTCAGAGTCTTCATAATTATTATTTATATTTCTGCTACAGAAAACCTCCATTGGGTTGAATGACTCTCTTTTATTAGTCTGCCCCCAGGTAGAGATCAATTCTAGTGGTTTCCTGTAGGAACCCACTCCTTTCATGCATGTAAACAAAATGTAGGGTGTTTTTTAAGCACTAGCTCTGTGGTCCCCCACTCCCAGCCCCCCAGGCTTAACTCTTTTGAAGGACTTATCAAACTATAATTGTTTTTTTCTTGTATAAAATATCTCAAGGGCAAGGACAGTGATTCAGTAAGATCAGATCCCTAATATCTAGCACAATGGTAGGCTCTTAGTTACACATTTACCCACTGCCTGTGAATTCACAACTTCTGCTTTTGGTGGTGCAAATAAAATCATTCCCTACCCTAGTTAGAACTTTTCCTGGTTCTCCCATTGCTCTCAGGGTAAGACTGAACATTCTTAACATGCTGTGCCAGGTCCTGTGTGATCTGACCTTGACTTTCTCTTGCAGCCTTCTTCTATGGCTTTCTGTGCTCTGGCCACACTGGTCTATTTTCCATGTCACCTATGCTCCATGATCCTTCCTGCCTCAGGGCCTTTGCATGTGCTGTCCTCTATGGCCCTCCCTCACTCACACTTAACCCTAACCTTCAGAGGTGCTGGGAGGATGAGAACCAGGGAGAAGAAGGCCTCACCCAAGGGCAATGGGCATAGTCATGAACCTGGCAACTCCAGAGACTGGAGTTTGGAATTGGACCTTCTTTACATGTGGATGCATCCAAATGCCTACATGTGGTGGTAAAGAAATGGTGACTTTTTTTTCCACAAGAAAATCGAGTTTTTGTGGATAATAATTTTTATTTCAAAGCTAAACTACCAAAGTAGTTGTCTTCTAGTCCAAAGAAGTAGGAAGTCTTAGTATTTAGTTTGGTTTCAACTTCTTGTTTGTTGAGAAAATGATAGTGTTGGTGATGATTCAATTTATTTTTCAGTCAAACCAACCTGGTGATAAGATTTGGGGTGAGGGTACATTCTTACTTTTTTCCCCAGGAATGGTGTTATTGGCATGCCTTTCTTTTGGGGTCCTTTGTAATGTCCTATCTGGTAGCACCTCCTCCCCATTTGGGCTGGGATGAGTGGTAATATTTCTCACTTTCCTTTTGACTGTCTCTCACCCACTTTCCTGTCTCTGATTCATGAGCTCTTCCCTGACGCCACATCCTAAATTTGTGGCAGTCTTTCATTATTCCTTCACTTTGTCTTTAAAGTATACCACCACTTGTCATGTTATCCCTGGGAGCATGAGAGTGATTACATCTTCTCCATTAGAGGGGAAGCCCTGTACGGGCCGGGACCACATCCATTTGGTCCATTTACATTGCTGATGCTGGACGCGTATTCAATGCTCAATAAGATTTTGCTAAATGAATTAGCATTTGGGTTGTTTTACTGGCACAGAATTATGGAGAAATTTAGGGATACAAATGACTTAGAGGAACAGTTCCACAGTAATGTCATTTAGTCATGATTTCTGCTACAAATAACAGACTATTGACAACTCTAAAAGAAGCTGTTGGAGTCCCCACCTCACATCAACACCCTCCGACCTCCCAGTTCTCACACACAATGTTCTCCTGCAGGTCACTGGCTTAGGACTCAAGCACGGGGGACTCTCTGCCTCAGCGCTGGTCCGGCTGTCTGAGTACGCTTGTTGGGACAGGTGGGAAATCCCAGGTACTTAGCACCCTCAGGAGCAGCGCTGGACAAGTGACAGATGGGAGTTCGTGGGTAAATATCCCGTGTCCTTGCCCCTCAGTGGGGCAGTCATGAAGTATCTCCCTAGCAAGAATGGGCCCTGGGTGCCCACACGAGCTTCCTGCTCATTAACATACTCTGTATTGATTTCCGTCTCGTGCCGGTCTCACTTCCGGTTTCGCCATTGGCGTTCACTTCCAGGTCTCACCTTCCGTGTCTCAGGCTTGTCTCGGGCTCTGCTTCCGAAGGACCCCAATGTAAAGTATTTACTTAACGAGAAGCCTGGAGGTGGGCAGTACTAGGGCTGGCTAGCTCAGCAGCGCAGCAAGGCCACCGAGCACCCAGGCCTTTCTATCCTTCCCTTCCTCCTGCCTCGGCAGGAGGCCTTTCCTCTTCAGTCATACCCGTCTTTTCGTGACTGCAAGATGGCCGCTGCGGCTTCAGATAACGCACCTTCGCGCGAGCGGCACAGTCGAAGTGCGGCGTGGGGACGGCCGTGGAGGAGCGGAGAATGAAAAGCGTCTTGCCTCGCAGTCATCTCACCTCGAAACAAGGAAAAAAGCCTTTCCCAGAAGGCACTCGTTTACGTCACATTGACCAGAACTGGATGGCCCGGCCGGCACTTGCTGCAAAGGATGCTGGGAAGGTGAGTTTGGCTGGTTCTGTTTGTCTGTGTGGGGAGGTGGGTTAGCGTATTGCGAACCGGTACGTGCAGCCACAGCCTTCGCTAGCGCAGGGCGCATTTTCCTCTTTTTTCAATAGATTGTTGGCAAGGGGTAGAAAGACCACTAATCGATTTGTCAGCTAAAAGAGGGAATACAAAGCCAAATGTGCCTCCAGAAAGGAATTTTAATCTGTTTCATGGCTGAAAAGTTTAAATTTTACAGCAAAAGTTTGAAATCTCTGTAAACGACAGAGATGAAAAGGTCGGCATTTAAATCTGTTTCCTTAACAGATGGCTCCCAGAGTGAGCTGAGATCGGAATTCACTTTCTGGGCTCAGCCACTCTCCATAAAGCTGGTCGTACGGTTTCTGACATCAGCAGAGCCCCGGAGTGAATTACGGCTTATCCTTGTGTTCACTCTGGTGCCATCTATTATGCTACTGTGTGTAATGTTGATTAGGAAGGTGTCTTTGATAGCTCAGTGGAGGAAAGAGCGCTCATGTTAGAGGGCTGAATTACAATAATGGCTAAAGACAAAGGTACATAAAGCGGGGGTTGGACACTCACAGCTTTTCACCTCTTTGTGTGTCTGCGTGTGTGAGAAGGAAGAATAAGATTATATCAAGTCATTACAAAAATACACACTCTATACGAACAAAGACCTTCCTGTTCCCTCACTGCTTCAAGTAATTCTTAACTGAGATCTGTGCATCTCCTTAATAAAGTCCTGCCATTTACTTAGAGCTGGGTATTACACATATATTTAATCAATAATTTTTGAGTCTTGAAAAAGGAGCTATCTATCACTCTTGACTTCTCAAAGTCAAAGTAATAGGTCAAAGTTCATTACAATCAAACCAAAAAGATGGTCAAAATGTTATTTTCTCTACTGGAATTTTACTGAGTTAAGTATTGCTTTGAAATAAGCCACTAGTTGTGGCTGGGACATTTTTGGGTAATGAAATACTTCTAGAAATGGTATGCGTGTTAATATTATTTGACCTAGAGGAGTTAAAGAGATTTAAATAATTGATGCAAAGACAAACTTCTTCCATAAACTGTACACAGTGTTTTCATTCTTTGAGGTATATCAGATACCTTAAACTTTTGTAAACTTGCTGTATCTCAGTCTTGGAGAGTGGTGATAGGGATACCTACATTTTTAACTAGCACTTCTGGAAATTCTGATGCGTATCAAAGTGCCATATTACTGCCCTGGGGATTCTTTTAAAAGGCTCTTATAACATCCTAGGCGCATTAACCAGTTGCTGTCCTAGGCCTTAGGGTTAGACCTCTTCAATATGGTAGCCACCAGCCACATCAGTAATTTCCATTCATTAAAATGGAATAAAATAAAAAATTCAGTTCCTCAGTTGCACTAGGTACATTTTAAGTGTTCAGAATCCACAAGTGGCTAGTGGATAACATGTTGGACTGCAAAGATAGAGAACATTTCCATCATCATAGAAAAGTCTGTTGGCAGCACTGGATTAGATAATCAACAAGACAGATAACCATTTCTAACCTGGCGGAGAAAATAGATCAGCTCCCCCCACCCCTAAATACTTGACAAATCAACAATTATATATTCTGTTTTATGAAGGAAAGAAATGGCTGGCTACATGGAGCCCAGTGAAAAATGAAAATGCAGGTCCTGTTTTTAAAAAAATTAAGAATTTCAAACGGCTATAGCAGAACATTAAACAAATCTGGGGCCCTTCTGAGCACAAGGTGTATGCTTAATCTGGCTGAAACAGACTAAAGCCAAGGAGGATGGAGACTGTTATAGTTAAGGATGTCACAAATGCTTCTACTAGAAAGTGACAAATAATTTCAGGTGGAAAAGATGAGAAGGAAAATGCAGAGTGTGCAGGAGAAGCAGCCCTCAGGCAAAGAGAACAAAATGCGCGAAGGACCTAGGAGAAGTCAAGGCTGAGAAGATGATCAGGGCCAGGCCCAGCGGTTGTGTCCTTACAGCAAGTGATTGTGTGGTCAACCCCAAGTCCCACTATACGCTCACTGGTATGGGTCAGTATATGGCTCCATCCTTTGGTTTCCTTTGTGAGGTTGTGAACATCCCTAACTAGTAAGCAATTCTTATGAGTCAGAATGGAATTCTACTTTTTATTTTTTAAGACAAGGAGGGAGAGGCACAGGAAATGATTTGCTTTGATTCACAGTCTGGTGCAGTGGCAGGTTAGGAAGCTGGGGAGAACGAGTAGGTTTCTGAGCCCCTCCGGATGCGGGGCTGGCCAGGAAGATTCCTGACTCTTCCATGTGTCAGAGGAAAGCGTTGCCTTGCACGCATACTTCTTCCCGAAAAGGTGTTTCATCAACAGAAATGCTGATTCTCTGGCTTCCCAGTGCTATATTTAGAAATGACATTTACATTTCCACAGATCAACAGCTCCTGTTTGGATACAGTTCCGGAGCTTTGCGGTGACAGTGAATATGCTGGCGTTTATTCTTCCCTGGTTCTGTTTCTTAGCTGTTGGGAATTAGCAAAAGTAGAAGGCATCTGTAATTTGGTAGATGAAAATACTTGAATATGATAAATTCATTTATTTTAAAAGAGGTCAAAATGAACCAATATCTTGACTTTCAGAAAGGCTTGGGGGAAAATTTATCCTACACTATACCTTCTGTCTCATTCATTTAAAAAAATACCTTTGTAGATTCTAGTTAAAGCATCCCCTAGACCCCCAAGTCATTTTCTTATGTTTGTCTAATCTGGGATCTGAAAGAGTTTCTGATACCTTAGTGGCTTATTTATTGATAGTTATATTCAGAGAGAAATTTCTTTTATTCAGCAATAAAACATTATTTTGTTGAGGCTTTATGCCTGTGGTATGTGTGTGCATATTATTTTGTGTCTGATAGAATTCACATATTCTAAGTAATACTCTTTGACATATTTCTGTCTTGGCAAAATAGTCCTTGAAGCTACTGGTAACAAAGGAAATGATCTAATATCTCACTTCCCTGTCGAGAAGGTGGGAAAGATGGAAATGGTAATGGTAAGCATTGGCTCCCATCTGTGTATAGGGTTATTGCCTACCTTGGGTAGTAACATTCTACAGCTTTCTGAGACCTGATCAAGGCACCCCATAAAATAATGAGCACGTGTCACCATTAGAGGGCAGTGTGCCCTCTCTCCAAGAGCCCATAAAAATTATGTTTCCTGCCATAGCTAAAAGGATTTGTCTGGCAAAGGGCAAACCCATTAGGCATAAACATTCAGCATTTTTTGCTGTTGCCTGTCATCATGGAAACAATGATTTGAAAGTTCTGATTAAACCTGCAAGATTTCCTATTCAGTGCGTGTCTTCAAGCGTACACTTTTTAAAGTTATTTCTTTTGATTTCCGGCGAGAGACGTGAGTTAGAACTGGGACAACATTTTCAGGACTTTGGTAGCAAAAGCTCCCTTTCATTTCAGTGTTGAAGCTCTCTTTTGAATATAGATGGTCATTAACAGGAAAAATCTTTATTGAAACAACAATATCCAAAGTTTAAAAATAAAGGGTTTTTTTAAATGAAAAAAATGTCACTATTAGCTCCAAAATGTGTCTGAAAATTCTCAGCCACCAAAACCTAATGCAAACACGAAGAATTAATGAATTCCTTTTTCAGTTCTGTTTTTTCTAATGCATAAAAAAGAAATCTTTGTGTATATGACCACTGGTAGGCCAGTGCACAAAGGCCAGAGAAGACCTTTGCACAAACTTGAATATTTGTATTTAAAATATGGTCTACTCAGTAGAATATCAGAATTTGATTCATCTCCGGGCATAAAATCATTGCATTGGCAGGTGGACCTGGAATTGGCAAAATTACGATTGTGTCAATGTGCGAGCCAACGTCGGCTCCTTGTTCAGGTGTGAGATTGTAAAAGAGGGGTCTGCTAGACTCGTCTTTCAAAAAATTCAGCAAATAAATTGTTTGCTTTACAACTGCCAGGCGCAGTTGCCCCTGGCAGCGTTGTTTTTCTGCTGACTGCGACAGATTGAGCTCTTCTGCTGGAATTTCTCTAGAGGGCAGTAAGGATTCGAAGCTCTTTCCCTATTTTTCTGAAATGACGGATCATCACTGTGCAGTTGCAAAGGTCAGGGAGTGCAGCACATGCCCGGGTGCTGGGGGGAGCAGCCGAACACTCCAGAAAGGAGCCGCTGCCACTTCCTGTTAGGTCCTCCAAGCCAGTATTTTGTGATAACCTACAGAAAAGCATTCCCCCCTCCCTTTTTTTTCCAAAAAGAAATGTCTGGATTTATTAATGGAATATAGCTGTAGATACAACACATATGTATCAATGGTTGACCGAGGACTTAAAAATTAAATGGCTCCTGGGATGGTGCCTTAGAGGCTGGGTAAAGCCAAGAAGGGAATAGCTGTGAAAGAGAAATCCCTATAACCCAGGGGTCCTCAACCAGGGACACTTTTGCTCCCAGCGGACATTTAAAGACATTTTTGATTGTTATGACTGCGGGGGAGGGGGCTGTTCTACCTAGTGGGTGGAGACCAGGGATGCTGCTAAACATACTGTAATGCATAAAACAGCCCCCACGACAAAGAATTGTTCAGCTACAACTATCAATAACGCTGAGGTTGAGAAGCCCTGCTATGAACAATCAGGTGGCCAAGAAGAAAAGGTGAAAATAGATCTTAGAAAGCTAAAGAGAATCTAGCTTTTATTTTTGGTTTCTTGGACTCTGAAGATAAAAAGCCAGAATGTCTGTGATATTCAGGATTCTTTTTCTTGTGCTTCCTTCCTACATCAAAGCCTTAATGTTTGGGACACAGGCGAATTTGAGCCCACTTGGGAAGAGCTGTTTGGGTGAAACTGCAGAGTGGCCCCTCAGAGATTCTAGCAGGCAGAGGAGGACCCTCCTGTGCTGCTGTGAATTTGCGGCTGGGCTGTGCTGCGGCTCAGTGGCGTTCCCTAGATGCAGGGCCTCTCGATGCTAACGGTTTTGTAAACTGCAGGTTCAGCATGGAAACGCTGGTATGTCAGTGCAGAAACATTCTCTCGGTTAGCAGAGAGAACGGGATCAAAACGGAATCTTTTGCAAATGGCAGACTTTGGTTGGGTGTTTCAAAGCTCTTTGGCAGTGGTTTTCAATCAAAGGTGATTTGGTACCCAGGGGGACGTTTGACAATGTTTAGAGACGTTTTTGGTTGTCATGACTGTGTTGGGGGTGCTACTGTCTGTCACCTGGTGCGTAGAAGCCAGGGATTCTGCCATACATCCTGCAATGCACAGGATGTCCCCTTTCCCTGCCCCACTCTAGAACTATCTGGCCTGCCATCTCAGTAGTGCCGGGGTTGAGAAAGCTCGCTCTATGGTTTCTGGCTTTACATAATATGTTTTCCTTCCCTACTGACCCCAGGATCAGAAGTGCCCACAGTTATGAAAATTTCTTATCCAACATTACACGGATGACTTGCTTATAGGAGCTAAGAGTGGAAATTGCATTTATTGTGTTTGTAAGGTGGAGTCATGTATTTACTCACATTTAAAGGGACAGCTCTGTGCCCAGAAGCAGACAAAGAAAGCAGGTCAGGGATATGCAATTGCATCATTTGGATATGTATTGTTTTCCCTTCAGTGAACTGCAGTGAGCATGTGAAAAATGATCTTGGGAACTCAGTTAATTTTTAGAAGGCCCAGGCACAGGACCAGTCTTTGCAAGAATTGGAAGGTGACATGGCTTCATAGAAATATCCAGGAAAGAATGGAAGTGACGACTGATGACTGAAGAACAGGCAGATAAAATAAAGGCAACACGGGTCAGGGCTGCAAAGCTTGCAGTCTGGAGTTAGACTGAAGGGGATTTGGGTCTCAGGTCCACAATTTACCAGCTCTGGGATTTGGGGCAAGCCTCTTTTCTCAACTGTAGTTTTTGTATCTGTAAAATGGGGATAATCATACTCTTTTAATTAAATAGGGCTATAAATATAATAGTGTATTAGATAGCTTTGCAGAGTCCCTGATATATAGTAAATGTTTAATAAATACCAGCTACTTTATTATCATCATCACTATCACTATCATTATTTTCAGTGTTCCAAAATCTTCAGTCAGGTAGAACCAAGATTTTATGTGTCCGAAGGCATTGCGTATACTCTACCTTTTTTTTAAATCTGAGAAACTGGAATTTTAATTGTATGATTTTGAGGAGTGTCTCTTTTATATAGCTTTTTTCATATTTTGAAGTTTAGTGTGCAAAATGGAAAAGTTTTAAAACAGGCAAAATATAATTGTTTTAGTTATTTGCTTATACAAATAGACATACATTTCTTTTCTTGCTGTTTGGGTTAAAAGGATCAGGAATTAAACAAATAATGTAACAAGGAAACAAAAAAATTCCAGGTGGCACTAGAAGTTCTCAAAGATGTGAAAATTGTTTTTCTTTGGGAAAATATGAAGTTTGAGATGTAATTGGGGCAGAAGTTGAGACCCTAGAAATCTTAAGGTTGTTGAGAAATGAGGTTTAGAGAGAAAAAGTTTTCTGCATGAGACAAAGAGAAAAATTTGCTTCTTTGGCTTGGGAAGGAAGGGTGGGCATATGAGAGAGAGAGAAGGGTGAAAGGGGGTCGTGCTAGAGAGACAGATATGTGACTAGGCTGGGCCAGTCAGAGGACAGCATCTCCCCAGCTCTTGGTAACAGCTCTGGGATGAATGTACAGAGCCAATAGCACGAATCCTGGGACTTTTACTGGAGCTAATGGGAGCATGATGCTCTCTCCTTCTGCTGGACAAGAGCTGTAAGGATGTTAGTCTGAGGCTGCCAGCAGCCATTTTGTCACCATGAGGCACAAGCCTGAATTTGAATGGCGCTAACTCAGAAGGAAGCAGAACCCAGAGCAAGGGAAGACTAAATCCTGATAACATTGATGAACCCCTAGACCCAGCTGTGCCAAATCATATCTACCTCCGACCTTTTTATTTACATAGATCAATTATTTTTTGTGCTTAAGCCAGTGTGACTTGGTGTTTCTGTCACCTGAAACCAAAGGAATATTTGCCAATACAGAGAGGCTCCTACTAATACACAACGTAGGTGAGAACAACTCAGGTCCAACTCTGACGTCAAGGTCCATTCGCTTAAGGCAATTACTCTATCACATTAGGTAATAAGAGTATTTAGACTCAGCTTTTTCCTCATCTGTAAAATGGGAAGGTCGTGAGTGAATCAGTGGTTCCCAATCTGACGTATTCAGACCCTCAGGCTACTTGAAGCTAAAAATGTGGATCCCAAGGCAATTTTAATTTTGCAAACTACTGGATCCATAATGCAACTGGAATATCACATTTCTTCACTTTTTTCCTTGGGACTTACAACTCATTGAGGAAATACCAGTCAGCTAATGCTTGTCAGAAAATCCAATGGGCAGTGCTGCTAATTAATTAAAAACTGGGAATATAAAGAAGTATTTTAGAAATGTATCTTAGTAGATACAAACTTTTCAGAACACTGAGGTCACTTAAAAATGGGTCACTGGGATTAAAAGATTGGGAGACTGGGTCCTTTAGGTCTAAATATAGATGATGGGACATTTTCAGTAATCCAACCCAGCTGTTATGACTTAAAAACCTGTGTTCCTCCATCTAACTGTCCTGGACTGTAATTGGTTGGTATGCTTTGTCTTTAATTTCATGCAAAAAAAATTGAAATAAATACTCTTTCATCTTTTAAATTTTTTTTTTATTATTATTCCAAGGTATTGTGAGGGTATAAACATTCTAGTTACACTTCATGTCTTTGCCTTCCCCAAATGCAGGTTAAAGGCGTGCCCTTCCCTCCCTTCAGTGCTCCCCGTGTCCCCTAGTTCTAGATTTGCCCCCCATCCCCCCAATCCCTGGAGAGTATTTCTGCCATGTGATCACCCTAGTGTTGATCAGTCAGTACCAATTTGATGCGAGTACAAATGGACCCTATTCTTCTGCTCTTGTGGTTTATATTGATCACTTAGTTATCCTGTCAACAAATCATGATGTGACCTCATTCATTCAATCAAAATTTATAACATGGCCACTGTGCATCAGGCGCTGTTCTAGGTGCTGGAAATGAGCAAAACAGAAAACCCAAATGGAAATATCCCTCCCTGGGGGACAGGCAACAATAAAATAAACAAGTAAAATCCGTAGTATGTTGAGATGGTGATGCATGCTGTGAAGAAAGTTAAGCAGGAAAAGAGAGAGAGGGGTCTGGGTGGGACACTGTTTCAGCCACTCCAGATTGGGTGGCCAAGGACACCTTAGTGATTAGGGCACATCTAAGGAGATACTTAGAGAAAGTGAAGAAGGGGCCATGCAGATACCTGGGAGAAGGGTCTTCTAGGTGGAGGAAGTGGCAGGTGCAAAGGCCCTGAGGCAGCACACACCTAGAATAGTCAAGAAACTCCTAGGAAGCCAGTGTGGCAGAGTGGAGCGAGAGAGAAGTTCAGCCATAGGCGATAGTCAGACAGTCACAAAGTGGGGTGAGACGGAGAAGGTCACCAGGGCCCTACAGGGCAGAGGTTCCCAGCCTTGACACTGCTGACATTTGGGGCCAGATCATTCTTTGTTGTGGGGTTGTTCTGTGCATTATGGGATGTTTAGCAGCATCCCTGGACTCTACCCACTAGATGCCAGTAGCACCTCTCCTCCTGCCCCCAAGTGATGACAACCCAAAATGTCACCAGACAGTGCCAGGTGTTCTCTGGGGAGTAAAATCGCCCCTCATTAAGCACACCCATAGGGCCATCAGGACGACTTCGGCTTTTAGTCTGAATAAAGCAGGAGACCCGAGAGATACATTCTGATGTGAGTTTGGCTGCTTGGGGTTGATGAGGCACCTAAGGGTGGAAACTGGAGGACCAGCAGGGAGGTCATGCGACAACCTGGCAGGAGTGAACACAAGGATCCTCCATTTCTGAGGAACCAGTGGGTGGGAAAAGGATGAACAGCGAGAACTTGTTCAGGGTGATATTAAAAACCATTTAAAGGTCCATGTGACTTAGGTCCTGCACAATAAGAAAGGACGCTGGATAAAGGACAGGTGCGTCCCCAGCACCGCTGTAGGGACAGCATCACGCCAGCTGTACTGAGTCAGCTGCTTGTGTCCTGAGTTGCTTTATGTGTATGTTTTTGCCACAGGCCAGGCCTGATGTGGTAAGGGAGGCATTTGTAACCTTAATTCCAGGTGAGACTACATTCCCGGGCCAATGCACGTGGCTGGTGTGTAGGACAGAAGGAGCACATGGGGATGCATCTGTGTGGCGAGGCCAAGCGACTTTCCCGTAAGCACATGTGCAGGGTATTCCTGACATAAGAAAACCCACACCACATGTCCCAGCTCCTGATGTCCGAAGGAGAAAGGTAGAGCCTAGCTTCCCATTCATCCATCCATTCATTCAGTCATTCAACAAACATTGACTGAGGACTTCTCATGAATTAGGGTCTGCTCAGGCTTAGGGGTTAGTCAGACAGGAGCGTTGTGTTTAGGAAGACTGCAGATGTGTGGGCTGACCTAGATGTGTCTATCTTGGTGTGGTCCTTGCGTGGTCCATTTGGATTCTATGTTCATTCTAAGAATCTCCCAGGGATCAAGAGGGAAATGAAGAGAGCTCTTTGTAACCTAATTCACTGAACAGGGTCATATAGTTTTAAAGTTCTCACTGGTTTATGTGGCGTGACTAGCAAATTTCATCTCAAATGCAAACTGAGATTGGTTTTTAATGGTTGTCTGGGGTCCTGTGTTAAGAAAACTCCTGAGGATGCCTCTGGGTTCATATAAGAGATCACCTTACTCAACCAGCAGTGTTTGCCATGGTTTGGGAAGGGGTGGTTGCAGGTTATACAATATGTATGTGACCATCTTGACCTGAGTGTCTGTTTCTTGCTTCTTGGATGGGCACATAATGGGGGTTTCTTTTCTTGGGGTAGGAACAAGGCAAAGTAAGGGTGGGATTGAGTGGCCAGTTTACCTGAGGCAGCTTGGTTGGCTGGAAACCTGAACCACGGTCAGTGCCTTGCTGAGCTTGTTGTACCGGAAACACTGGCCAGTGCTAAGTCTGAAGGTTGAGGCCAGGATGTCCGTAAGTCTGGAAACCAGAAGGAATGAGAGAAGCACAGAATGAGTTATATAAAACAACAGGAGTAAGCAATTCTGACTGGAGGAGAACATCTCGTGGTAATCCAAATTGATTAGCAGTGTCTGCTGGGAGCCCTGTATCGGGGGGAGTCTGAGGTTGTTCCAGGGGCTGGGGAGCATGAAAGTCATGATTGATTGGTAATGTCTGCCATGGGTGTAGAAATTATGCAAGACAGCACACATGCCACATAGTTGCAGTCCCTGATTCAGAGGCATGATTGTGCTGGGGTTCAGCAAGAGCAGCGTGATAGATTGGTTATGTCTGCCAGGGGTAGAGGAGTTGTGCAAGACAGCACACATGTCATCTATTGGCAATCCCTGACTTACAAGCATGCTGTAGTGATGGCATAAATAAATTCCCTTGTTTTCTTTGATAGGTGTATATTTTGTTTTCTCTCCTTATATTTATTTATTCATTTATCAAATGTCCATTCGTTGTCTAGATCTGGATTGGGGAACAGCCATATGCATCCAGTAATAATAAAATGAGTCTCCAAAAAACACAAGTTAGACAGTGGTAAGTGCCATCGAGTAGGTGGAGGACCGGGAGGTCAGGAATGGTGCCATGAAAGACGTGGCATTTGAATGGAGTATTGGCGAGTGGGCGGAGTCTGGACACGTGGGGATGAAAGAGCATTTGGGTGGCAGGGACAGCACATGCGAAGGATGGTGGCAGGGAAGCCTGAGTGCGTGGGGAGCAGCAGGGAGGTGGGTTTTCGCAGGAGTGGGGGGTGCCTAGAAAGGACAGTGGGAGAGGAGACGATGTGGAACGGGGTAGCCTCTGGTGGGCTTGGAACGCCAAAATGAAAAACCTGGACTTAACCAGCTGCCCATGTGGAGTTACATGGAGTACTCAGTTGCTTCCACAGTGTTCAGCCCGAAGAGGCACCAAGCAGGTGCCTCGACCTCCTGACATCCACCGTCATAGCTTAAGCCCTCAGAGCCTAAAGCAATTTATGATTTTCAAGAGCTTCCAAATAGGGGACAAAATAAGAATAAAATTAGTTATGGAACGTTCCTCCCCCTTCCCACATTTCTTGCCAGCTCAAAGGTTCCGGCTTGGCTTGTTTCTCTCTTCCCCTTTTCTGCCATTCAAGGACAGTCTTGTGTCATTCAGTTCTTTGCAGGGGAGAAGAAAGAAGGAAAAAGGAGAAGATGGATACGAATAGGTGTTTGGGTGGATCGAGCATTTCAGGGTGGGTCGAGGGGAGATGCTGGGCTGTGTGAGGCTGTGCTGGAGACAGGGAAAATGTTTTCAGGGTTATTTCTTGTAGTCAGGAGATATAAGTAAAGGCTTGGAATAATTCTGAAATCACCTTTGTGTGCAACATGTTCCTTAATTACGACACAGATGGGATGGCACAGCTTCGTAAGGGTTACCCACGGAGGTCACCTTGGGTCTCACTTTAGTTTCTCATCAACCAATAGGAACACTCATTGTACACAGCAGTTGGTTCTAAAGTCACCACTGAGGGGAGCATTCTCATGAAATCAAAACTACCCCTGAAAAATCATCAAATGATAACATAAAAATGCAGCAGTCTCAGCATGTCAGGCAAGCTGGGCTTTCTTGCAGCGGATCACAGCTTCTTTGGTGGAACTCCAGATGAAAGGGTTGGCTTGCATTTAGGGGCTGGGTCATATGAAAAATTTGCATCTTTTAAGACAAAATCTACTCTCTGCAAGGTGAGATCCTCGCCTTGGGGAAGGGGTGTGGGGCTGGAGAACTCCAGAGGGAAGCACGGATTGACACTGTCCTTGTCACACCGGTTCTGGGGCACACCACACACTCGCTGTGGGAAACAAGGAGTAAAAGCCCCGGCGTGCGTGGTTTCCTGCCTTTCTGCCTCTCTCTCCTGGGCTTGCACGTGTTGATGATGAATGCACATAGCATGTGACTCCGTGGCATGGCAGGATCGTGAACATGCCAGGACAGCTTCATGGGACTGTGACTTCAAGGGAGGTCAGGACATCCCCACTGCAGGCTGCTCAGGCTAACAGCCTAGCCTGTTAGCAAGGAGAAGAACACTCGGATTGATTTGGGTGGTCACGGGAGGAAAGTTAACTGGAGTTCACATGTATTCTGTGCTTCTGATACTGGTTCTCAGCTTCTCCATGAATATGCAGACAGCACGACAGATGCTGAGGCTTTACAGGCGTGCCCTCTCTCTGGAAGCCGGCTAATAATTTCTCGTTAGCAAGAACAAGTAAACAAGATTACTGTTCTTCCAGAAGCCTATCGAATATGAGAAAGGCAGCCCTCCTGCCCTGCCTCTCCTCCTACTTAGGTTGAGGTTGGAGACCAAACTGTGTACCTCCCTGCCCTGGCAAAGGTATGTGACATTACAGAAACTGCAAAAAGTCTGCATGACCATGGAGAAAGAGGAACCTGTCTGGCCCTCAGAACATCAGAAATGAGCGGGTGAAGTGTGCTCTCCACTGCTAAAGCCATTGAGATAATGGCCACGTTGTTTTCCTGCCAAATGTGATGTGGCCGGTTGGGAGTTATGTGGCAAATTTTTCTTACATTTCACCTCTTTCTCTTCTCTTATTTGACTCCAGCCTTTTTCTCTCACCTTTTGAGCTCCCTTCTCTCTTGGTTTTTCCTCCTGAGCTGCCTCTGTGTGGCTACCAAAAGGAAGACTTGAGTTTTCCATGGGAGGAGAGGTGATCTGCCACCTTCAACACTGATGTCTGCTCTGAGTTCCCTGACAGAGGGGCGTGAGAGACCTGTGACAATTATCTCCCCTCCCACCTTCACAGCATCAGACTATGCCACGAGGCCCACATGACCAGCAACAGGTGTTCAGAAGCTGGCTTTTTCCGGGGGACAGGAGAGCTGGAAAAAATGAATTCACTTGACCACACCTGGATAGCCAGAGAGGGAAGAAAATTCTTTCTGTTCTTAGAAATCGCGACTCTGTTAGGTTTCAAAAGTTTGCGTCTTGGTTAGACTCAAACATATCTAGACTCTTCCTGCAAACTTTGTCAATGATCTTCTTTTTTATCTCCTTGGATTTGGGGAATTATATCCAGTGGGGATATTAAAACTATTAAAACATAAGGGCCAACCAGTCAGAAGAGAAACCTAACCAATCAGAACAGGTGCTGGAAATGAACAATTGGTACCAGTTGAATGTGGCCTTTAATGTACTACATGCTGCTAGTGCATTTTGTGTGTCTTTTAATCCCATGGCTGTCTTAGATAGGGACTGGTGAAGTCCATCATACATGATTTTAAGGTATATCAATTAGGATTATATAAAGCAATGGAGAACAAGAGAAAGTAGTCTATGTAAAGCTGGTGAATGTGCTTACCAGCGAATTTAACACTCCCTGCTCCAGAGGGACTGTGAAATGGGAAATGAGAATTTACTATTCCTTCCTTTGGTCTTAGTTGCTGCCTTACACTTAAAGAGTGAGCAGCTCTCCTTGTTTACTGTGGTTCTAGCACTGAAAGAGGCATATTGATCTTATAACATGGTCCTTAAAGGTAGATGAGCTACAGTGTGAACTGGAAAAACAACCGTCTATTTCAATTCTGGAGGAAAAATGGTCTGTGAGGATCTACTGGGAGATGGTGTGTAGCTGGTTGATGTGACACCCTTTTAAGGATAATTTTGACCGTTTGTAAATTGCATTTTACGTGCTGCCTTTAGAAGCCAGCTCCTGTGTAAGTGGCCACTTCACTGTGTGAAAGAGGTCCCTGGCCAACCAGCAGGTATCCTAGAGCTGCCTTCTAGGAAAATGATAGTCCACCTAAAACCATGCAGAAGGATCCTCTTCTTCAAGTCACTATTTATATCTTGGGCTTCTTGGCCAAGTAATCCCCGCATTTTATCATTTATGTCTTCCAACTATAATAAACCAAGATAATCCCACATTTCTGAGGGTTTCTAGCATGGTGTCCATAGAGTAGAAATAATATAGATGTGTGTTCGACATCTGGATTGTTCATTTCACACCTCCCAAATAAATCTCTTACTCCCTTAACATCTGGGTTTCCCACTTGCAAACAAATGCAGAATTACATTGGAGTTTAATTTAGACTTTCATCCAGATAAATTATCTCACAAATCTGAAAGGAGAAGACTGATTTTGTCAAATGTAGTTGTAGAAGAAGGGCTACATTATAAAGGTACCCATGCCATCTTTTATCTTTTTTTTTTTTGGCTTGAATATTTTGGGCAAATCTGATTTTAAATCTAGTACCCTGTCTAAACTTTAGATCCTAAAGTAGATTCCAAACAGAATGTATTCAAAAATGAAGTCATGTGTGTGCTCTGTTTGCTGATCCATACTGTGCCTTTCAGGATTAAAAAATTATTATTTACCTACTCTAAATAATAAGAAATTGGATAAAATTCCTTTTTTTGTCTCCCAAGTAAATTCAATAGTTAAAAAAGTAGTAGTAAATACAAAAAGATAAGAAGCTTAATCTACTCTGCCTTTACCCTATAGATGGAACAGCAAAGCCTGGATGATAGCACATCTGTTTACAGCATGGCTCATTGATATTTTAAGCCCACTATTGAGATCTACTGCTCAAATAAGAGAAGAGATCCTTTCAAAAGATGACCTCTCATTGACAATGTACCTAATCACCCAAAAGCTCTGATGGAGAAGTACTTGGAGATTAATGTTGTTTTCATGCCTGTTAACACAAAATCTGTTCTGTAGCCCATGGATCAAGGAGTAATTTCAACTTCCAAGTCTCATTATTTAAGAAATACATTTTGTAAGGCTATAGTTGCCAGTGGATAGTGGTTCCTCTGATAGATCTGTGGAAAGGAAATTGAAAACCTTCTGGAAGGGATTCCCCATTTTAGATGCCATTAAGAACATTGGTGATTCATGGGAGGAGGTCCAAATATCAAGATTAATAGGAGTTTGGAAGGAGTTGATCCCAACCCTCATGAATGACTTTGAAGGGTTCAAGACTTCAGTGTAGGATGTAACTGCAGATGTGGTGGAAACAGCAAGAGAACTAGAATTAGAAGTGGAGCCTGAAGATGGGACTGAATGATGAAACTTGAACAGTTCAGGAGTCATTTCTTATGGCTGAGCAAACAGAGTCATTTCTTGAGATGGAATTTACTCTGGTGAAGATGCCGTGAACGTTGTTGAAATGATGAAAAAGGACTTAGAACATTGCATTAACTTAGTTGATAAAGCCCCAGCAGGGTTTGGAAGGATTGGTTTCAGTTTTGAAAGATGTTCTACTGTGAGCAAAATGCTATCAAACAGCATCACATGCTACAGAGAAACTTTTCATGAAGAGTCAATAGATGTGGCAAACTTCATAGTTGTCTTATTTTAATAAATTGCCACCCTAATCTTCAGCAGCTATGACCTGATCAATCAACATCCACCAGCATTGAGGCAAGACCCTCCACCAGCTAAAAGATTACAAGTTATGAAGGCTCAGATGATCTTTAGTATTTTTTTTTTTTTTTTTTTGTGTCAGGATCCTACTATGTCACACAGGCTGGAGTGCAGTGGCACAATCGTAGCTCACTGCAGCCTGAAACTCCTGGGGTCAAGCGATCCTCCTGCCTTAGCCTCTTAGGTAGCTAGGATTACAGACACATGCCTGGCTAATTTTTAAATTTTTTTGTAGAGATGGGGTCTCATTATGCTGCCCAGACTGGTCTCAAACTCCTGGCTTCAAGTGATCCTCCCACCTTGGCCTCCTAAAGTACTGGGATTACAGGTTGAGCCACCGTGGTCAGCTAATCTTTAGCATTTTTGAGCAATAACAATTTTTAAAAATTAAGGTACGTACATTGTTTTTTTAGACATAATGCTTTTGCACATTTAATAGACTACACACTATAGTGTAAACATAATTTTATATGTACTGGGAAACCAAAAAATTCATGACTGCCTTTATTGCAGTGTTCACTTTATTGTGCTGGTCTAGAATGGAACTTTGAATATCTTTGAGATATGGTCATATTTGATAATGTTTGTTCTAAGGAGGACAGCAAGCAACAGCCTAGATCTTTTCTCTGAAAATCAATCCTTTCTTAGTTCTTTTGTTTGTGGGTTGGTTGGTTTTTTCCTTCCTTCCTTCATTTCTGGGAAAAGGAACCCTTGGTAAGGTTTGCCTACCATGGAGTAGAGGAGCAGGGGCCAACTGTAGGCGCCTGTGTACTTCCCCACTCATCCGTGTGCTGGTCGTACCCAGAATTCTCCTAGACTCTTAAATCTCCTTGTCTTTGCTCATGCCATTCCTGTTCTTTGGAATACATTTCTGCGCTTTCTCTCCCTTTCTGGAAAATCCTACTTGAACTTCAAGGTACAGCTTAAGCAACTAGAAATTACGTGCCTGTGGCTCATTTAGGCACCCACCTTGGCATTCCCATTGCCCTCTGGAACCACTCTTGTGGTAACACGCTGACAATTATAATTGTACCAGCACATCTCCCCACCCAGTCTGTGTTCTTCTTATGGGTGGGAATTTGTCTTTCAGCTTGCTCTCTCCAGCAGCCAGCAGGGTCTAGAACATGGCAAGTCTCAACTAGATATTCTAGTCAGCATAATAAATTACCTTTCCAACGCTTTTATTTTTCAGTAGGGAAAGATGTCTGAAGGTAGGCGTATCAGTACACTGTGGGGAGGCTGGTCTGGGCGTGTGTTGCCAACAGCACAATGCTTTATTCCATTGCTTTGGTTTATTTGCCACAAAAATATTTAACTTCTTTTTGAAGATCAAATAACATTTTTGGAGGACATGAGACTTTTTTTTCTGTTAAAAAAGGGGCTCTATATTTTAAGTGTAAGAAAATATTTGGAAATATTCCTTTAATCATAATAACAGCAAACATTTGTTGAGTACTTGCCATGATCCTTGCCAGAACAGACTCCTGCAACGGAGGGCCAAAAGCTCACCTTTTAAATCTGGTCTGGATGCATTCGACTGGCTGAAGATGGATCAGGTGCCTGTATCCTAGCTTCAAGGGTGACTTGGAATGTGAATCACTGGATTTTAGCCTCTGTAATTGCAAACGGTCACAGCTTCCCATCAAGACTCATAAGCAGGAATTTACTCAAGCATAAAAAAGAAGGTTGGTATTTGGGACAAGCCAGAAAGTATGGCAGTGGCCACTAAGTCTCATAAGCTGCAGCAGGCATTCCCAGCGTCCCATCTCTACCCTCTTGCCCTCACCACTTCGTTGCACACCGGCCCAAGTTCAGCCTCCAGGGCTTGCACTTCTTTGCCAAAAGACTTTCTCTTGCAGCCAGAGCCAGCTTAACCACCTGCAAAGCCAGCCAGAAATACGAGGAAATTAACATCCTTGGGATTAGCCCTTAATCAATGACCAATTAGGAGTCACTGGCATGTAAATAACCTTGCTCCAAGGCATGTTTTGCACTGGAGGCCAGACTTCCTGAGAAGAAATGATCTCCAAGTATCCCAGATGGTGACAGCATTGATAACAAACCCTGTACTGGCTGCCTTCCACTCCACGTATTACTTCCCCATCCCCCTGCTTGTGTTTCCTGGGATCGCGTTAAAAATGAATGACTTGCTGTCTATTCCTGGTCTCAGAGTCAATTTTAGGGAGATCCTAAACTAAGGTGTAAGCAGGAAGGTGTTAATAAGCTTGATTTTTTGTACTTTGTATTAGCAAGCAAAACCAAACCAAATCAAACCTCACCTTTTTATAGTTTTTAAATATAAAATAAAATTGTTATATTGAATATGCCATTCCAAATCACTTCTTCTGTGACTCAAGCTTATCATCCTAAGAGATTTGCCCCTCTAATGAATACCACTGGAATGGCACACTGTTAGATACTTATTGGTTTATTTGTATGCCAGTGTAGAGAGAACATTACCCTTACCTGTGCATGAAGTGGAACTCAGGAAGGAGGTCATGTCTGGAGCTATTGATTTGGTCTGGAAATATTGATTTGGAACCCATCCATGTAGAGGTGAGAGTTGAAGCCATGGGGGATGAAAACGATTGCCTGGGTACAAAGCAATAGCAAGACAAAAAGAGAAAAGAATTGAGGATCAATTCTGCAGAAATGTATATGTTTGGGTAATGAGAAAAGAGGAGTCAGTTAGGAAATTGGAAGGAAAAGGGTTAGAAAAGACAGACAACATGGGGTCATTGAAATTAGAGGGGGGAAAGCTTTTGAGAAGTTATGAATCATAGCATCATATATTAATGGCTGTTTATTAGTTTGCACTTGAGGGGGTTAGAGCTGAAGCAAGGCTGAAGGAATGGGAGTGAGAAATTCAGTGGTTGTGAGAGAGCAGGCGCAGTGGAGTCGCAGGACTGGAAGAGAAACTGCAAGTGGTGGGGAAGTGGGTAAGGACACGAGAGAGCAAATACAGCCTGAAATCCCGAACTTCTAAAATCCCAAAAGCTCTGAACTAATGTGAGACTATTTATGTATTTTAATTCATCACATTTAGTGCAAATATTTGCATGTTTTTCCCGAGCATATTAATGTGATTGACTTTAGGGTGCTGTCTTGGACACCCTGTGGTGTTACGTAATATGCTGTGGATGCCCCAGTATAAGTCAGGGTAGCGTAGCTTATCTGCAGTAACAAGCCCCGAATAGTAGGGGCTTACACAAAGTTACATGCCTATTGTGGGACAGCTGCGATTCTACTTCCTGCCAACTTCATGAAGAACCCAGGCTGTGGAGCAGACATTACCTGGGATATTGCTAATCTCATGCCACGGGGAAGGAAGAATGTGATGAAGCCACATGATGGCTTTCAGAGCTTAGAAGTGGCCCACAGCACTACTACTTACTTTTCATGGGACAAGCCAAGCCGTGGCCATTTGAGCCCAATAGAGTCAAACTCCACTTAAATCACATGGGTCACAGATGGCGGAGGCCTTGTTTTCCAAAGAAGATCTTGGCTGGAGTTACCAAAATAAGAGAGAATGGATGCTGAGCAAAACAAGAGTAGACCACTAAAAGTGTGTTGGTCGGTAGAGTAGACGGCTCCACTGGGGGAAAGAGGAAACAGGTGAGAGAAGGAGAGGATGGGGGATCAGAGACAAGGGGCAGGCGGAAGGTTCTAGAAAAAAATGAGGGAAAAGAAATGGCCAGAATGTTAGGGGGAGAACTTGAAGAGGTTGGAGCCATAGAGCCTGGTCAGATGTCCCTGCGGGCACCAGAGGAGAGTTGACAGGACAGATACGAGGAGCCGGGAGTGGGAGTGGAGGGGACCCCAGCTTCACAGAGTGGCTGCAGGTCTGGATCAAATGCAGTTGCGCTTTCTCAATGCAGCTCTTACATGTTTCTCACACTCTGAACGATCTGGTCCTAAGTGCAAGTTTTTGCCAGCCACGGTTCTCTAAAACAGGAATTGCTAAGAAAAATAAAACTCTTACATGAAGAGCTGTGAACTTACAGGAAATTATTGAAATGTGCTTAACTCTTGATCCTCACAACCAAGAAATTTTAAAATGCCTAAGCCATTTTATCATAACGTAGCTTCTTCTCGACAAAGTATTTTGAGATAATTTTTTTTATGGAAGACACCATATAAAAATAAATTGGTTTGAAATGGCAGAGGCCTTAAAAGATTATAATAGATTGATAAAGTGGGTCACCTCCCTGCATGTTTGGCATGGTGCCCAGAGAGAGAAAGTAAAAAAGTAAGAAAGAGACAAAAGTTGGGATAGGGCAGAAGGGCATTTGAGCTGAGAAAGGCAATCTCACTAATACTCAGTGAGAACAGCGGCCTTTCAGCTTTCAAAGAGTGATCTTTGTCCTCATGCCTAAAATACAGTCTAGTGGAAAACCCTCCAACAACCTTAAGGTTTATGAAAGCTGAAAATGGTGTGTGTGTTTGTGTGTGTGTGCGTGTGCATACATGTGAGCTGATACAGTAATCAAAAGCACGTTATGATCATCATCTCTACTTAATATTCCAGGACAGATGGGAAAGGTGGCAAAATAAGAACTTTTGTCCTTGGGCAGTTAGTACCGGTCTAGGAAACCCTGCTGGTGTCAGTATATTGATGCTTCACTTTGCACACCTGGGGAAATCTTTGGACGCCAGTGAATGTGCCTCTTCCCAGCGTGAATTCTTTTTTTTTTTTTTTTTTTAAATATTAACTTAAAAAATATAATATTAATTGGAGCTCAGAGTGGAGATCTGGACAATACGAAATAGCATGACGCACAAGACACTTCTGATCTATTAGAATTTAGACCAGGTTTCAGAGGGACGCCCTGGTATCAAAGCCACGTGAGCTATTTGCTGAAAATGCAGAATCTTTGATCTCACCTTACACTGAGTGTGTCAGGGTCTGGAAATCGGTTCTTTTGCTTCAAATGTTAAGATTATTTACACATTGAAATCTAAATGAAGATTGGATGATATATGTTCATAAATATGAACTCAAATGATCTTAAAGAATATATAGGGAAACATAGGACTTAGTCCCACATCTGATTTTTAGGATATTTGTTCCCTTCTTCAGATGCAAACCCTGTTTCCATACCCTTGTAAAGACATTTAATGCTTGTGCAAGCATATGGGATTCTCTATATGCATGTATATCTCTACCTCTATGACAATATACAGGTCTACATATACACACACACAGATGCACATCTATATGTATGTGTACATATATACAAAAGGTAGCAAACCATATGCGTGATGCTGCTTTTAAAAACTTAATCTTGGGATAATTCCACAGATTCACATTCAGAGACATCTTGTTAGTTTTTAGCTATTGGCTTGATGCTTCAGCATGGATGAGACTCCTCGTGATGGGTATTTAGGTTGTCTCCAACATTTGCCTCTGACAGGCAATGTCATAAGGAATATCCTTGTTATTTTCATACATAAGGAGAACATAACACATCATGTTAGTTAGCCTTTTAGTTTCAAGCTACAGAAAATGAACTGCAGTGTATTTAAACAGAAAAGGAACTTGTTAGAGGATCCAGAGGGGCCAGAGGACGAGAGACAGCAGGAGGAGGGTCAAAGTCTGTCTGAGGGAGGAGCTGGTATCGTGAAGACGTGCGGCCATCACTGCTGGGCCTAAACTCTGCTGCCTGGATAAGAGATGCCAGCCTCACCGGAAACCAGAACTTTGGCTAATATGACTGACGTCACCATTTCTGGAAACCGGATGTAGCTCTGCCACCACTGCCAGTAATTTTGCCAGAGGAGATTGTACATGAGGCCTGCGTGTCTGTGTCATAAACTCCCCAAGCCTCACTTGGTCGTTGGAACCCATGTAACGTGTCCTAGCTACACAGGAGTTCAGAAAAATGAAAATAAAACCTCTATCGTGGGAGTTTGTCTCTGATCCCCACCAAGTTTCAAAAGGGGGTCAAGCCCTTAAATGGGGTGCATTGGTTAGGTTTCTCCCAGAAACAGACTGTGTGTCAAGGGTTAGGGTGCAGGGAGTGTATTTGGAAGATGATCCCCAGAAGCACAAGTGAAGGAGTGGGCAAGGTGAGACTGGAAGGGGAGGAAAGTCAATTAAAGATGCATCAGTGAGCAGCTTACCACTGTGGGCACCTGGGCACAGGGCACCTCTGAGGCGTGGTGTGGAGCAGCCGCAAACTGACCCACCAAGGGGTAGGAAAACTGGAGTATGTATCCTCCAACTCTCGTTCTGCATTAGTTGAGGCTTGTCGGTAGGGACCTTAAATCCCTGGCTGAGCAAGCTCTCCTGGTACAAGAGGAAGCTCCCAGGTAGAGAAGGAGACATGAATGCTTGAGGTGGGCAGAGTCGGTGTGAACGCAGTGTCCACCTCGGCTCCTGGTGAACTTGGAGGTAGACATTAACCATGTCTGCTACCGGGGGGTTCATATGCTGGGTAACCAAAAATCAGAGGCTGAGACGATCTCAAAAGAAGAAAGAAAATAAATACCCTTATGAACAAAAGAGCAAACATAAATATGGCTTACTGATTGATTTCAGAACAAATGCCCTCTTGATATATCAGATCTCTAATGAAGAATATAAAAAACTATTGATAGTAGTAGGGTCAATATTGTTAGAATCTTTAATTTGTTTACTATTGATAGATACCAGCTCATATGAGGGCACTAGACACAATATTTGTGTTACAATTATCATCTGGTAAGAATATATTTCTACATGCCAATTTTTTTTTTTCTGAGTAGTACTGATGAATACCCACGGAATCGTGACTGCACCATTAGGTTTGATGAATCCATATAATTGCTGCACAAATATTTTGAATTTAATTGCATGTAATGTAGTTAACACCCAGTTATCAGTGCCAATGAGGGGAACAGTGGCATGGATAATTCAAAACAGTGGAAAACCCAAAATCATTTATGTGAGACCTCTTTGGCCCATGTTTGACTCAGGGCTGCAGATTCACCTTTCTAATTATATTTTGTTTAGGTTAGTAGACAAATTTGTTTTCATTGGTTAAAACATGGACTGATGGGAGAGCAAAGTTGTTGAGATGCATTCTGGGTGCTGGTGGAGCAGGCCTTCCAAGTCTTCAACAGAGAGCCGCGTTTAGGTAATTGAGCGTTTGCTGTCTCAAATCTCATTACAGTTGGTCAGATGACTTTTCCTTATCATTTATGTATATTGAGTACCAGGCACTGCATTAAGTCCTTTACAAAGGTAATCCCATTCTTCTTCACAGCCACCATAATTAATTAGGGGGTGTAGGGTGGTGCCAAACAATGAAACCTCTAGAATTAATCGGTGGTAGGTTCACATCTTAGTTTCTGCCAGGTTTTTAGTTATGTGAAATTGGTCAAGGTACTAAACCAGATGAGTTTCCTCATCTGCAGGTAGTAGCAGTGGTCATTCCCATGTTACAGAGCACAGCTACTGAATGGGATCATCTCTGTGCAGCACGGTGACTGGCTTATTACGATGATGTCCAGTTTGGTTTACAGACTGAGTTAGTCTCAACATCAGTGTTCAGGGCTTACTCTGCTTACAACCAGACTGAACTCTTGATGAACCCTCTAGAAGAGCGCTCCTTAAACTTTTTAGTGCATTTAAATCACCTGGGAACCTTCTAATTCACTAAGTCTGGAACGGAACCCAAGATGCTGCATTCTAATAAGATCTCGGAGGATGCTTATTGTGCTGGCTTGTGGACCAGTCACTGAGTGGCAAGGCATTGTATAGTTTTGGTCAAACATTGTAATTTCACCTTAATTTTTTTTGTATCCATAGAAGGTTCAGGGAAGAAGCGAGGCCTTCTGCCTTTCTTTGCCATACAAGGTCCAACTCAAGTCTCGGACTTCCATGAAATCTTCCTAGTCCCTCAGGTCCCGTGTTTATGTCTCTTTCCTGCTTTTCTAGTATAATTATACATGTAGCTACATGCAGGAAAGCAGTGAGTGGAAATAGCTACGAACACAGACTCTGGGATTACGCAGGCTTAGGTTTGAGTTGAATCTCTGTAAATTCCTAATTGTATGACCTCGGACATAATGTCTCTGAACTTCAGTTTCCTTATCTGTCAAATAGGCATGGTAATAAAACCCACATCACAGGGTCATTGTAAGACTCAGACGAGATACTTAATGTAAAAAGTCTTAGCCCAAAGGCTGGTACCAAGCAGGTGTTCACTGAAAGCGCCACAAGGTTGTAGACAGTATGAGAATGGCACTGTGAATGACTTGCTTGTCATTTTGCCAGAGAATCTAATCCAAACATGGACAACACTCTCTTATTTCCCAGAAACTCACTTTCCCAGCCTCCCTTTTAGCTAGGGACAGCCACGTGATCTGATTCTGGTGAATGAGATAAAAGGCCTGGTCTTCCAGGGACTTCTGGAAAAATTTCTAGGATCTGGGAAAGGAAAGAGCGAGTTAAGGAAAAGCTCTCTGTCCATTCTGTGTTTTATACCTCCCACTTCCTGCCTTGCCTGTGGCTGTGATGGCTAGCATTCGACAGCCCTTTTGTTACCGCAGTGCCACATATCCTTCGTGGCGGCAGCGTTGCAGCTCAACTTCTCCCTCCGTCCAATTCTCCTTTTCTCTCCCTTCACAGGTGTTGATCCTAAAAACACTTCCTACTAAAAGTTCCGCATACTAATCTCTGTCTCAAAGTCAGCTTCCCAGGGAAGCAAATTTATAAAAATATTTTTGTGAATGTATAAATAAAATGACTTGGATTTTGGCTACTCGTAAGGACTTCTATGGCTGTATGAAATAGGTAACATTTATCTTTTTTTGTTGTTTCTGGTGTCTGAATCCACTTCTAATGTTTGGACGGGTTCTTCTGACCATTTAAGTCTTGGTTAGAGTGAAATTCTTTCATTCAAAACTGAGTAGCCAGCGATGGTCAAGACATACTGGCAGAGATGTATGTTTTTGGTGATGCTGCAGCTGTGTCCACATCTTTGGGGCAGCAGTGCCAGCTGCGGCAGGGCCAGTTCACAGGCTCAGCCTCCCTCCAGGGCCTGGAGGTGGCAGGGTTGATGGTGTTGGCCAAACAGGCTGCAGCCTCCAGCACTCTCAGCAGCGGCCACTGTCACATGCTTGTTCTGTGGTTAGGGATGAAAGGCCACCTTTTGTGCTACTACGTCTCCAGGCCTTGTTCTCTAGGCTTCCTAGAGGGTTCTGGGAGCTCTCAGTTTTCCTTATTTGCATCACAGAGCCATGGTTTTGGCATACCATGTAATACTATTTAATTTGTATCTGTAGGTATTTAAAGTGTCGGTATGTTTCCGTATCGTTACTGGTAACAACAGTGTCATTTAAAGATTTATAGTTTACAGAATGCCTACACATGCATTACTTCATTTGTTCCTCGCAGAACACTGTAGGTTGATGTATTTATTTTAACTGTTATTTTGTAAGTTAGCATTCGAGAGGTGGAATAACTTGCCTAAACTGATTCAATAAATAGCAGAGTTGGACTGGAACCTAGCCTTCTATTTAATTCTCCTAAAGTTGAATCTTTTGGTAGCAAATACTATGAACCAAAAATCTCAACATTTTATCATGTTGGATAATGGAGATATTTTCAGTAAAAATTTTTAATTCATAAAAGAAAACATATTTTTCTTAATTCAAACAATGCAGAAGAATGGAAGATGACAATGTAACCAGAGGAAACAAATGTTAACAGTTTCTTTTGTATTCTTCTAGAAATTTTCTAAATACATATATTTAAGCAGATTGAGGTATAGTGTTTTTTTAAAAATACAAATCAGAACATATTATGCATAATGTTCTTCAATCTTGTTTTTTCTTGCATTTGACGATATATTGTAGACATCTTGTCAATATCGTTGTAAATAGCTTTGCCTGTTTCTAACTGGCATTCATTATTATGTGCTTATATCTTAATCTAAGTGGCCAGTCTTCTATTGACGTATGTTGTCTTAAGCAAGGATTTCCTAGAAACTTTGCTGGAGATGGGCATTTTTATAAATATGATTTATCGAGGGAGTGAGTGAGGCAGTAGAGGCCAGAGGAGGAACCCAGGCAATTGTGCAACCCCTGGAGCAGCGGTGGGTTTGAGCTGTCAGCAGCCAACCCTGACTGCTACTTGTGAGGAGGAACACAGGCCCATTAAAGGGATCTGGGCGGGACCCCAACAGCATCAGCTGCATATGCATATGTGGTTTCCAGGTTTCTTTTTTCTATGTTAACTGTGTTGAGATGAACATTCTCATAGCATTCATGTCTTTGCGTGCTGTGAAAAATTCTTAGACGTGAAAATTCTGAACTGGAGGATGTGGTAGCAGAGTTAGATGCCCACAAAATGTCCATTTTCCCTTCATCCAACAATGATTCTTTTTACAGTAGGCTGTAGCAACATGCTTAGTTTAAAAAAATTACACTTTTCAGCCTTCCTTGAAGATAGAGACACGGTTTTGACCAATGAAATATAAGTGAAGTAATTGGATTTAGCTTCCAGGAAAGCTCCCTGGGGGTGGGAGACGGTGGCAGTCCCACTAACCTGGGACATGTCCTTTGTCCACTTGACCCTCACCTTTTTTCCTACCCTGAACAGAGATGTGATGCTGGAGGTGGTGCAGCCATCTTGTGATTGTGAGGTGACAATTGTCTAGGTGGGAGACATTATGGAACATTATGTGGGCTATTTGGCAGCCTTGGAGTCCCTAACACTGGTTGCGTCTTTTTTTTTTTTTTTCTTTTTTGAGACACAGTCTTGCTCTGTCACCCAGGCTAGGGTGCTGTGGTGTCAGCCTAGCTCAGAACAACCTCAAACT
>CAUYSK010024964.1:0-45227 GCA_963575035.1 Avahi laniger | reverse complement strand
GAAGAAATACCTTGACCCTTTTTGGTAAATCCATAGTATTTGTTAGAATCCTTATTTTAATTGCAATAGGACTGAAACTTTATTTTTCAGTCTCTATGTCCCCTTCTGGATTCTTATTTCCATGAGGGCAGGGATTATATCTAGCTCACTTTTACATCCTCACACAGATAATTATGGGGAGACAGTATTGCGGTGGTTAACCTTTCCTCAGTGGATATGGATGATGTGGTTTCTGATCCTGGTTGTCCAAGGTGTGAGCTGTGTAACCCTGGGCAAATATGTCAGCTGAAGTATTCTCATCTGGAAAAGAATGATAAATGTCATATTATTCTTATGGTTTCTGTGAGATTAGAACATTTAGCACACTGTCTAGCTCTTATTATGACTAAATGCTCAGTAAATGCTTGTGTAATTGAAACTGAAGAAGACTAAGTAGTTTAGTCGTAGTTCTGCAATTAAATCACTCTGACTCTTTGGGCAAGACTGCTATGTTTTCTGGGCCTCAGTTTTTTTTAACTCCTGCAAATTAAAGGAGTTAAGTGAGCTGATTCTGAGGTTCCTTCCAGTCTGACATTCTGTAAACTCAGCTAGTATCTTCTTATGACTTTGAGAATATACACAATTGGCCCTCTGTATTAGTGGGTTCTACATCCATAGATTCAATCAACCATGGATTGAAAATATTTGGAAAAAAATGAATGGTTGTGTCAGTACTAAACATGTACAGACTTTTTTTGGTCATTATTCCTTAAATAGTATAGTATAAAAACTATTTACATAAAATTTACACTGTATTAGGTATTCTAAGTAATCCAGAGATGAATTAAAGTATATGGGAGGATGTGTGTAGGTTATATGTAAATACATTTTATATAACATTTTATATACATTTTATTTATACTTCATAGACATTTTAAATAAGGGACTTGAGCATCCTTGGATTTTGGCATCCATGAGGGTTCTGGAAACAATCCCCTGTGGATCCTGAGGGGTGACTATGCCTCTATCACTATTTCCCAATTTATCAAGTACAGATGCTGTTTATTGACATTCTGCCGTGATAGAGGAGTATTTAAGTAGCTTGTGTTGTTCACACCTCCCATAGCCCCTCTTAATAAAATTCTTTCAGAATTTGTATGTCCTTACTTGGTTACCTTTATAAATTTAAATACTATTGTTCCTTTTATTCCATTTATTCGTTCACTCCTTAATTTATTCATCATTTCACAAATACCTATCGAGTGCCTGATATGTGCCTTGTACCCCTGCAAGGGCTGAGAATATAGCAGTAAACACACCAAACAAGGTCTCTGCTCTCGTGGGGCTGGCATTAGGGCTGTAGAGTTGCAGCAGATGTGTGACAAATTGTAGACAGTATCTCTCGACTCCCTATTTTGTACAATGATGATATCAGCACCCCTCCCTTTTCCCTTACCTCTTCTATTTTTCCATTTCCCACTTTTGCCACTTGCCCTTGAATTTTTCATTGCCAGAACATTCATGTTTGGAAATAAAATGATTTGGGGAGTTGCATTTATACTATAAGATGAAAATCAATAAGCAGTGCTTTCGTTGTTGTGTTTCAATAAATATTGTTCACAGCACAGCCAGGTAGTGTATGATGCTTGCGTTTCCTGGCTCAGGCAGTATTTCACAGCTCAGGGGCTGGAAGGAGCCAGACTGCCAGGGTTGGATCCTGGCTCTGCCACTCACTAACTGTGGACCTTTGGCAAGCTCTTTTTAATCCTCTCTGTGTCTCGGTTTCATCATCTATAAAATGAGGATAATAATCATACCAATATCGAATTGTTATGAGGATTAGAGAGCTAAAAATCATGAAGTGCTTAGAATAGTGCCTGGTCTGCAGTTAATGCTCCATAAACGTTATGTATTATTAATGCACCATTTTTCCAGCCTTGTCCAATTCCTTTTTGTTTTTCAGAGTGTTTGCTTTATCATCTTCTTAAGAAATTCCGCATTCCCAAGGACGTTATTAAATCCCTTGGATATTCATTTCCCCCAAGCCTCTTCCTTCCTAGAGCTCTTTATGCTCCTGTTACAAAGTGGACTGCTTGTTCTTAAGCCTTGCTGCACCGCTGCCTCATTAGGATCTCTCCTCATCACCCCCCTGGGTTGGATCCACTGTTGTCTGGATCCCATGTGAGCAGGACAGACCACAAAGACCAGTCTAGGTGCAAGGAATGGAAAGACGACAACTTGGAATTGGACCAGATTGCACTGACTTCAGTTTAGTATCCTTTCAAAGGCTGCGCATGAGATGAATGATCTGTAATGGTATAAGGGAACACAATCTCCTCTGCTATCTCAGAGCTCCCCTTGTTTTTCATAAAAATGTAAAGTTCAGTGGCTCCAGCACCCAGGAGAATTAAGGTCGGGAGACCCTAGAACTGCAGGCTTTCTGCCTTCTTGCCAGGGGTTCCAACCCATGTTATCTGGATTTGATATTGAGTTCTGGGATCAGAATATCTTGCCATTCTGTGGTTATAAATCCCCCCTTCTGTGTTTTGTTTCTCGTGGCACCACTGAGCACACTTGAGGTTTCCGTGCGGCCTCCTCCCTCCGGGATTCCCTTTCTCTCATTTTTGCTCTGGAGTGTGACAAGCAATTTCCTATAAGTAGGGTGGGATACAAATTTCCAAGGCTTTATAGGTTTAAAAATTATTTATTCTATTCTCCCACTTGATTGATAGTTTGGCCAGGTCTATACGTTAATAATTATAGGTGAAAATTATTTTCTGTCAGAAATGTGGAGGCCTTTTCTTCATTGTCTTCCAATTTGATAAGACACCCTGAGACCAGTGTGAGTTTTTGTTTCTTTGTCCAAGACCTACAGAAGCTTCTCTCTGGGAAGACTTTCAGTCTTTTCCTTGAACTCAGAATTCTGAGATTCTACAATTCGCTATGAATGTTTTCATTTTATTGGTCTGGTCACTTGGTAGAATCTCTAAATATGAGCACTCCTAATCCTTTAAAGCCTAGAAATTCTCTTGCATTTCTCATTTGATAGTTTTCTCTCCTATTTCCTCTCTTCTCTTTTTAGTCTCTTATTTATCTGATGTCAGATCTTCTAGACTGATAACTTGTAGCTTATCTCTATTTTTGTTATATTTTCGATCTTTTTTTGGGGGGGGATACTTCTTTCTGGGAAATCATTCTAAATTGATTTTTGAACCCCTTTACTTAACTCTTTATTTCAATTATTATATTTTTTGTACAGTTCTTTATATAATAAGAGCTTTTCATAGCATTCTGTTGTTTTAGTGATGCAATATTTTCTCAAATATCTCTGAGGATAATAATTAATTTATTTTTCTTTAAGTTCCCTTTTGTTTCTTGAATTATATGTTCCCAGTGTTTTTCTTGCTCTTTTTCTTCCATGTTGAAGGTTTTTTCCTTAGATGTCTCAAAATGACTATCCATTCATTTTTAAGGATCAGGACTTGACATTGATTAAGAACTTAATACGAGGCAAGTTTTTAATTGGCAGGCTTCCTTTTAGGGTGATCAGGCATGGAGCTGGCACTTATTCTGGGGGCTTTAAAAATGCTAGGATTCAGAAGCCTTTGCCCTGTAACCATTTATTTTTGTAGAGAACAGTCCTGCAATCAGCCGACAGTGGAGCAGATTGTGTAAAAGCTCTGTAGTCCTGCATTTGAATAGGCAGTATTAGTATGAACTTTTCTATCTTATATCCGCAATTCCTTTTTTTTTTTCCTCCTATTTTGGCAAGGCTAGTTCTTGCTTGTCTCTGAGGTCTTAGCTTAAATGTCCCTGACCATCCAGTCTAAGTCAGCCTCCAATTTACTTTCTATTAAATTATCCTGTTTTCACTTTCATCGTATTCCGTCTCATACTCTTAGTAATTTAAGACTCCTATTTTGTCTATTGTCTACCTCTGCCCATCTAGAATGTTCAAGTATTGTGAGACCAGTCTTTATCTGTCTTACCCACTGCTGTAATAGCTTCACCCAGAACTGTGCCTGATGCAGTAGCAATGAATAAATGAATGGCTCCATTTACCTTCCTTTGGAGGCGGATGGAGGGACAGAATATAAAAATATGAACCCAGTCCATCACCTTGAATTAGAAGTTTCAGCGACTGTGTTTGAGTCGTTGAAAAAGGATGAAAACTGATGATTTACTGAGAAATCAGTAAATAAAGGCAACATGGAATGCATTTTGTAAAAGGAAATTCATTAGATTCTATTTAGTCAAAAAGCACAGAGATCACTGCCTGGCTTTTCCATTTACTTTAGGTTAAGTGAGCCACAACTAAGTTGGAAGCTTCATTATATTTGCATGGTTAAAAGCACGGCCACCTCCAGTGTTGTCTTTTAGACAAAAAGCAGGCTTCCCAGGCTTCAAATCTGCACTGATATATTCCATGGTCTGGGAATGAGTTGGGCTGGAAATGAGTCAAATTCATCTCTACTTCCTCCTCCTCAATCATACACAGCAGAAAGTCTTTAGTAGCCAACGCCAAACTCTTCAGGCACGAATTTGTATCTTGGAGCTCTACTGACCAGCACCAATGGGCTCTCTTCTCTTTTAACAATGTGGCCAGATGGACTCATCAAAGAAAAATCTCTGTTACGATAAATGAGATATGCAGGCTGAGTGTCCCTTATCTGAAATGCTTGGGACGAGGAGTGTTTTGATTTGGAATGTTTACATTATACGATTGAGCATCCCAAATCTGAACATCTGAAATCTAAAATGCTCTATAAGCGTTTTCTTGAGTGTCTTGTTGGTGCTCAAAAAGTTTCAGATTTTAGAGTGTTTCAGATTTCAGATTTTTGGATTTGGGATGCTCAACCTTTATAGGCAGACTATATATATTTAGTCAACAAAAATAGAGAGTAAAAGATATTTTGCAACTTGTTCTTTAATTATATAGCCTAGATTTAGCCTGACCCAAGTTTAATTTTCGTATAACAGTTTTCAGAAGGCCTGCTATTAGTCTGCTCACAGTGCCACTCTCTAAGCCTGCCGTCCCCAACCCCCGGGCCACGGCCCAGTACTGATCCATGGCTGTTAGGAAATGGGCCGTGTATCACCTCCTGAGCCACACACCAGCCCCCCTCCACCCACAACACTCCACCCTCCTACCCTCAGTCCATAGAAAAATTGTCTTCCTTGAAACTGGTCCCTGATGCCAAAAGTTTGGGGCCCACTGCTCTAAGCTACCTATGGGACATGGGGCTCTAGTCCCCATCATTATCTTCCTCACACTCACCTTCTTGTGTCTTCCTTCCTCAGCTCCAGGGAGTGACCAACTATACCACAAATCACTCATGCTACGTGTAGAGCTTAGGAAGACTTTGGGTCCAGAAATTCCGAAACCTTGAGATCCTATAATCTTATCACCACCTAAAGATGGGAATTCTTTAATTGTTGCTTATTATTAATTATTTTATGTCATTTATTTATGTTATATTATTGTTATTTTGTTGCTTATTTTTATCCATTATTTATTTATTGTCACTGTGTGATTCAATCCTGCAAAGCTCTTCTACATCTTTGCTACTTAAATGTGGTCCAAGGCCACATTTTTGGCATCACTTGGGAGCTTGTTAGAAATGCAGACACTTAGGCCTACCCCTGACTTAGTGCATCAGGACTTAAAACAGCAGCATCCCAGGTGATTCATGTACACGTTAAAGTCCGAGAAACACTGTTTTAACCCACCAGGCCTTCCTCGTACTGTGCAGATGGCTCTGCAGAACAACAGGCCTCCGAGGTCCCATATAGTCCACAGGCTTGGTTCTGAAGCCTTCCCCTGTCCTCCTGGTTATGTGGCCTCATGGCTGATATCTGGCATTTGACACTGCTTCTGTAGTTTTGGCCTTTTCTTCTCTCTTTTAACAGGATGGTGATTCTTCCCCTGGGTCCACTACCAAGATGAGTATGCATAGATGTAAGAAAGCAAGGAAGCTGAGAGAACACCAGAAAGGTGAGGAACAGAAATCTTTTTGAAATATCTCAGGTAAAAGTATTTTATTAGAAAGGCACATTTCTGGAATCCAAAAGAAAAGTTATGGTCCCAGAACTTGGGAACCAGCGCTGTCTCAGATCCCTCAACAACAGTGATTCATGGACGTTTCTACCACTGTTGCATCGTCAGTGAGTTTCGGCTGTCATCTGACTCAGCTGCTGTGTCTCTTAGATCAAATAGAGTGACAGAGATATTTTGATAGCTCAGTCCGGCCCATGGGGGCTTCTCTGTGTACCAGGGGCATGCTTAGTACTGGCCCAATCAGCTACAGTCCTGAGTGAATTTACAATGTACAAATCACAACTGAGGTTGAGGGTGCGACAGGTTCTCTTAGATGGAAAGGTAGCTGGGGAGATTAGCATCTCTAACATAGTACCTTAAGTCATAGTGAGGATGGCATATGCTGAGCTTTGACACAACCTTTATTTCTCTAGATTGGCTGACTTATAATATATCTTTAGACTTCCTGGCTCACTAGATCAAAATGCCTAGTTTAACATACATTACAATATGTTTATGATGATTTTGTGTGTTTATAGAACAGATTTTATTTTCAGTCATACTGGGTATAACTTTTCTTGAGACAGTGTCCAGATAAAAGCATCATATATAATACAGATCATCTATATATGATCCAAGGAGAGTTTCAAACACACTGAAATATTAGTTCACTTTAGGTTTAACTCAGAAGATGGTAATATTCCATTACAAAGATTTTAAATGAGCACAAGTTTGGATCAGTCTGTTTCAGTAGATGTTTTCTTTAAAGGTTTTGGTTTAGTGAGGGAAAAAATATATATGGATTTGGTTCAAAATTCTGCAAATAAGGATGGTTCATTCCTGTTTTTGTACACAGGATATTCAATAAAAGTTCTTGAAGTATATATAGTAACACAAACATATCTTAATTATAATTCTCTATAAGGAGAAGAAGAAAACTTAAAGCCCTTCTTGTTCTCCATGTTGTCAGATTGGTTAACAACTAACCTGTCTTGATTAATGGGTTTTAGTGATATTTTAAGACTCTTTGTAGTAATGGAGATGCCAAGCTTTCCTTGGTTAGACCATTCCAGTGTGTTTTTCCCAAGAGACATTCTTTCGTATCATTATTAATACCTGTGATTCCTCACATGGCAATTTACTTTCTTAGCGTTGTTTTCAACAGCATGAGAGAAGAACTGGTTACTGTCTTGTAACTGTCCACCGAAGAAATAAAGAGTCAGCCTTCTCAAGTCTAAGAGAAACAACCACACTTTCAACTGAGTATAGACACCTAAGTGACAACAAAAAGTGAAATTAACTTGTCCTTAGTTTGACCCACAGGTGGCCTTAGAAACTGCAGAAATGAGATTTAACTTCAATTGACAGCCACACCTTAATATAATGTCCAGCAGTCTTAGGGAAGCTACTCAACACACATTTAGTGAGCTGGAGACACATGCAGCTTTTGTCTTTATTGAAAGGATATCTCTCTACCTGAATGAGTTCCCAAGGAAATGGTGACAACTGAGAATGATGAATCTAAGGTGATGTAAACCCTCTTTGGCAATAGTATACATTTTCCCATATCTGTTAAGTGGATTTGGAGGTAAGCACATTTATAAAATAGGAGAGAAAAGATGTCAATGAAATAGAACTTGATCGACTTAGAATTCATGAGAATTTAGACAGAGGATTACATTTATCTTTGATTATTTATATTAAAAAGGGAGACATTTTAAAGCAAATTAATAGGACATAGAGAATTTTAGGGAACATGTTTAACCTGCTTAAAAAAATAAGCAGCCCTAATTCTTCACATTTGATATGCAAATCTTAAATGATCCTACTTTATTTCTCGAAGCAATTTTGCCAGGAACTTTATATGGGGAAACATTGTTAATGATGCACATAGTAATTCTATTTCTAAAGTAATAAAATATTCTAATCCAGATTCTAATTCAATGTAGCCTTTTCCAATTGCTCATTCCCTTAGGCTTTACCGTATTGCTGCTCCAGAAACAAATGCTTGGGGACGGTAGGGTGAAAAAAATATTTTAGAAAATATAATTTTATATACAGGAAATATCTTTCCAGCTGACGTTCAAGGAGAATAGAATAAATGAACACATGTTGCAAGCTGGGAATTTTTTATATAGAGCCAGTTTGGACTTATGTGAACTAATGTCACCTTCCTTGAGTCTTTACCATATATGTGATCTTCATGTTTTAGAAAAGGGACAATGTCTCTCTAGTCTCTTCAAAACTAGCTGGGGTTGCTTGAGATAAGAGGGCAGAAGATTATGCAACGCAACAGGTCTATGCAGAAGGATGCGTAGAGAAGCTGACCCAAGTGACATTTGCTGTCAGAGCCTTCAGGTGCTTCTTGAAGCTTGACCTTACCTTGCCCTCGTTGCCCTGGGAATGCAGTTGTCCTCCTGGCCCGGGCAGTGGTCCACTGTGGTCAAGGCTGTCTCAGGCTGCAGCACTGGCTCTATTCTGCACAAGAGAAGACCCCTGTGACCGTTTTGTCCAAATGGAAGAGCCTTGATGAAAAGATGTCACAACAGGCAATCAATAGCAGAATCCTACCTCTCCAGCAAGTACTAGCTGTTAAACTGTGCCTCAAGGCTTCGTCTGGTTAGCAGTTCAGGAATCCTTACTTTGAAAGCCTGATTTGATCATTATATGTTGTATACATGTATCAAAATATCACATGTACCCCATAAATATGTACAAATATTATGTATCAATAAAAAAATTTTTATTTTTAAGAAAGAAGCCTGACAAGGAAGATTTCAGCCCAGCCAGCCTTGAGGGAATCTTTTAAAAATGCTATTTATAGTGTATAATCAACCTAATCCTATTTGTAAGTACAGTGTCATACATAATGAGCCATTTGATTTGCAAATTTTCTAATACCATTAATCTGACAACTTTTGTGCCAGGTCAGATGCCTGAGAGGGCTGCTTTCACTAATAAAATCTCAAAGCTGATTCCTTTGTGGCTTATTTCATGTGTGTTGGTGTGAATAGGAAGGGGATATTCCAGAAGGGAGGGTATTCTCTGTACCCTGTGTCAGGCTGTTTGTCCTTGCCTGTCCAAGTCCCCAAATGATGTAGGTTTAGGTGTTGGATAACAAGGTTCTGTTTCAGATTTAGCCCCTACTGTGCTGTGTGATCTAGGACAAGTCACATAACTTCCAAGGGGATTGGGCTAACTGGACAGCATGTGATCCTCTCCTCCAGGGACACCTCCCCAACAGCTGGAACCATATGTCTCTTGCCATACCCCCACAGTTCTCTGTGTGCATGCTTCTATCCTATAACCAATGGCATTGCATTAAAGTGATTTATTTGCAATGGGTTTCCCTCATTGGAGTACAAGCTTCATAAGGGCAAGGGCTGGGTGTTATTCATCTTCAACCCCCTGGTACCCCAAAAGTGATGGTACATGGTAGGAAATCAGAATTGAGCTAAAGTCTCTTCAAGCTATATGAGCCAGTGATTCTAACCTAGGTATTATTTGATAATTTTGGAAACCAAAATGGGAATATATTCAGTTAATATTTGCTGGCGAATCTGATCATAAATGGTGATCAATAAATTTGAAACTGATGGTTCTCATCTTTGACTACACATTAGAATCATCTAGGGTACTTAACAACAAAGAAAGATATTATACTATTCCTTCCCAGGCCCCCATGCCAGCAAGGTTCTGACTTAATTGGTCATTGTTCTAACCCTTTTTTACAAGGTTGGGGGTGGGGGGTCACAACCCCTTCTCAGGGGATTTGTGTGCAACCAGGGTTGAGAATCACTGGTCTAAACCTTACTCCAAGGGATATCAAGCTATTACTATCTATTAGAATTTTCAATCTTCATACATAAAACATCCAACAAGTAATACATGCTCATTATATAAAAAACTTAGAAAAATACATATAAGTAGTAGAAAATGATAAAAATATCTGTAATTATACTATAGAGACATCATTACTTTTTATATTTTGCTATATCTACATCTTTTTTCTCCAAGAAAAACACAGATTTTGCATTGTACCTTGCTTTTTTCACTTAGCAGTGTATTGTAAACATCCTTCTATGTCAATACGAGCATTTCTTCACCACTGTTGATTAATTTTTCATGGTCGGAACAGCCACGTTGTGCTTTTTTCAGCCTCTTTCTTTACAGAACTATATAGGTCACGATCTGTATACCTCTATAATTTAGAATTTTTATGAAAATAGTGTTGTTTTCCTTTACATCATAAACAACCATTTCCCACAGAATACATTTAATATGGAATAGTTTCTACTTTTTGGGTATCTATTCCATTGTATGTGTGGCTTTTCGGATATAACCAGAGATCTGAGGATGAAAGATCAGTCTGGACTGTATTTCTGTGGTTGCTTCAATGCTAGCTAGTCTATTCTTAGACACAAAATTTCCTTGGGAAATTTTTCATAAGTGGTTTGAATCCTGTACATAGGATATAGGGAACCATGATACTCAGGTATCAAATGGTGGAAATTTTTATATGCAAAAATTATACCATTGAATTTTGAAAACAAATAATAAATAAACTTAATGTTTAACCTAAATCGTAGTTTAGAAATAGAACACCAGCAAAGTTACAATCTAATTTTTGTAGAGAGTTTAAAAAAAATAAAATAATTTTTAAAAAAATCACCAAAGATATCTATAGAAATTATTTGATTATCCAAGTATCTCCTGAATCTCCCAGAGATTCTGAATTGAGATATTTTTCTTTCCCTCATGCAACTCTTCATCCTCCAAAACAAAAATTCCACAAACTCTGAAACTACCTACTATATTGAGGCTCTATTATTAACACTAAACATTGATACGAGGTGTTCTTAATCTGGTCTCTCCCAGGGCCAACACTTGCTTCCCTGGAGAACATGGAAAGTCAATGGATTGACCAAATTTATCCAATGGAGCGTTCCGTGCTTCGATAGACACCTCTCCCTTGTTTATTATCTTTGACTCATTTCCAAAAACTAAGTGAAAAGTTGTTAAATGAGAAAATTATAGTTTCATTTATTTTAATGGAAAAAATTATGGTTAATTTCATATCGATCCAAGGTACCTAACCAGTTTTCACAGGTGAAAAGAAAACATTTTAGTCGAATGATAAAGATAAATAATATCTAAGTGATATATAACAATTCGAAAATAAATAAATGTAATGTACAGACAAAAATTGATAAAGGTTTACTGAACTCACCACGGGAGGAAGAGGAGCCCGATGGCAGGTGGCGGTGAGTGGAATGGGGTGCCGGGTGTGGAAGGTGGGGAGCCATCAAGTGGCTGTTGCAGCAATGTGTGTGGGGCCCATGAGTGTTTGAACTGCACTTCACCATAAAGATAAAGCACAGGAAAGTGCCTTTAGGGCAATACAAAGGTGTGAGCCTTTGCAAATATGCAGAAATTGTGCCTGTGCTTATGCCGTAGAAGCTGCTGTCTCCTCATCCCCATCACTTGGTGTATGCAGCAAAGCAAAAATATTTGGGGTTCGTCTAAACATAGAGCACAATTCAAATTTGTTCCATATGATATTCATTAACTACAAAATGTTGGTATTGAATAAATTGATGAGTGTGTGTTTTGAGTAGAACCATCATGTTGAAATAGCACTTCTCATTAAGTGTGTTTACTTAGGGTGTTTTTGAAAAAAAAAGTCATCATGGACACACACACAGAGGCTATTGCCTGCAAACTGGCTTAACCTTCCAAAAGTCATTATGGTGAAATATCAGAAACTAAAAGTCTCTCTGTCAGGTAAGTCTGTACGAATATGCCCTAGTCAGAGGCACATTTTTGGTCCCTTAGAAGAGAGTAATGTGGTTCTGCACATTTCATTTGTATGGGTCATTTCACTCATCTGGATAAAGCCCAGGATTTTTCTTAATGATCCTGCTTTTTAATTTTTCTAACTTCAATTTCCATTAGAGAGACAATTTACCGGTTGCTCAAAGATTTACGCGAGTACAAGATGGATTTAAGATAATTGTGGGATGCATAATGAATATACAAAAAGATTTTTAAGAAGCACACAGCAGTTATCACATTATTCAAGAACAGTTGAGTCTTACTGAGTGGCAGTAATCATTCACTTTTCAGCAGTCTCTGGTTGCTATGTTGATAGCTCAGTCATATTTGCAGTCATTTACATGTTTTCAGGGATTAGGCATTCCGTTTTGTTAGAACATGAGAAACTTTTGACATTAGGAAATAAAAATGCCTTAAATATCATTTGCTAATTGTTTGACACTGGCTGCTAAATATTCAGAGCAGCACTTTTATTAGAGAAATGAAGGATGAAGCTGAATGCTAAAAAGGATGCTCACCCTGACTTTCGGAAGACCAGACTACATTTTTTAAGCAAAGAGTAAACCCCTGGTCTTTTCATTTTAAAAGTGACATTACTACATGGTGAGGCATCTTAACCAAGTCAGAAATAGAATGAAGTAGCAAGGAATAATTTTAATTTTGCCATCCAATTTGTGAGAAGTAGGAAATAATATGTTCTCCATTTTTTTATGCAAACAAAACATTAGAAAGACTCTAAAATAAAGCATTCTTTTCATAGTTCTTCAAGCAACCTACCAACCACCTACTGATTCAAACTACAGCTCCAAGGGGGAAAGAGGCCTCCAGTAATTTTAGGGGAAGGGGTTGAGGAAGGGGGATGGTGTTTGGCAGGCAGAACATAATGAAGGTCTTGTCTTGCTACGCTGAGATTTTACTTTGAAATTATTAGGTGTCTGCTTTCCTTTTCTGGAACACATTATGCACTCCCTCTAGTGTCGGAATTTGTATATGATCCGAAACCTGGTTTGACAAAGTGCTGCTATAAACATTAGAGTAAGGTTCAGGCTCCTAATTATGTCATATTTCAAAGATATTAAAGGCCACCTAATAACATGAAGAACAGCCCTGCGTGAAGTCGCCCTGACTCAGAAAAGAATGCATATTTTAACCTGTGTTATGAAGAGACCTCTTCTAAGCCTTGTGCCCCCAGCCCTCCAAAGTGACTTATAAATAACCTTAGAGCTTTATTAAAGCTTTAAATTTCTTTAATAATCTGAAGTATTTATTGAATTCTAAACTCTGTGACAACAACTGAAAAAAAAAAAGAACACCACATAAAAATAAAAAAAAAAACCCACCAGAGATGAAAGAAAACTGCAGCTAGAAGGTAAAGCCTATGGGGACATTATGAAATGTGTTATTGTCAAGATTTAGCAGAAATTTATTAGCTATGTTTTCCCTTTTCTCTTTCAACAACTAAAAGTTAAAATGGCTGTTGCTTGTCTGTTTCTAGCACACCACAGCCACAAGGCTGCTGGTGACCGATCCGGTGACCTGTCCAGCACAGATCCCCTCTTTCTTCTCCCTGATACAACTCGGCTGTGGTCTGGGTTCCCATCTCCTCCCTACCCAGCCCAGGGGGGCTGAAGGGAAGATGACGCTGTCCTAGCTGCAGGGGTGGCCCCAGGTGACCTGTGGGTAATCCTACCTTCCTTCCAGTGATAGCTCAGGAATAGGCATGTGACTCAATTCTGGCCAATGAGATGCGCCAGGAAAATTCTTCTCAGTCTTCTGGGCAGGGTTCCTGAAGTGACGCTTTTCTTTTGGATCCTGATTTGTACTGATGTGAGGCCTGGAACTGCTGCAGCCACCCTGTTACTTAATGTGAGGATGAGGCTGACACTACCTGGAGGTTAGAGGCAAGAAAATCCCAGGTGGACACAGAAGCCCCTAGAAAAATCACCTCTGAGGCCTGCCCAGTTGGTGGGCTTTGAGGTATGAAAACCAATATGTGTATTGTTGTCTAAGTCAGTTTTATTTGGGATTTTTATTGCTTGCAGCCAAAATTATCTCCAACCTTACAATTATTGTCATATTTAATTAAACAACCTTCTTATATTGAAAACCAAATAACATATAAAACCAGTTTTACATCTCCTTTCATGCCAATTCATGCAGAAAAACACAATGCACAATTAATGATCATTTTATTCATTATGTATTATTGTATAACAAGTTACTCCAAAACAAAGTGGCTTAAAATAATAGAAACCATTTATAATCTCTCAGAGTTTCTGTGGGTCGGGAATTTGGGAGCAGCCTAGCTAGGTGGCTGCAGTCAGGATGTCGGCTGGGGCTGCCAGAGTCCGAAGGCTTGACTGGGGCTGGAAGATCTACTTCCAAGATGGTGCACTGTCGCAGCTGACAAGCTGGTACTGGATGTTGGTGGGAGGCCTCAGTTCCTCTTCTCGTGAGCATCTCCACAGGGTGTTTGAAGGTCCTTAGGGTGTGACATCTAAGTGGTTCTGTGGTCACTTCCTATGACCCCCAAACTGAATGATCCATCCACGAAAGTGAGAGCCAGGTAGAAGCTCTTCTTTTTTATGGCTGAGTTTCATAAGTCACATACCATCATTTCTACCACATTCTATTCGTTAAAAGCAAATTTCTGAGTTGAGCCCATACTCAAGAGGAGGGGAATTCATTCACTTTTCCCCTCTAAATGAACAAGCTTTATCTTTGAGAACAGTTCTAGATTCACAGAAAAACTGAATGGATAGTTCAGAGAGTTCCCTTATAGCATTTATTCTCACAATTCACAACCACCCCACCACCAACATCCTGCGCCACAGTGGTACCTTTGTTACAGCTGATACAACTCATCGACACATCACCCAAAGTCCGCAGCTTACATTAGGGTTACTCTTGGTGCTGTGCATTCTATGGGTTTTGACAAATGCATAATGATACGTATTCATCATTCACCATTGTAGTATCATATAGAATAGTTCCATTTCCCTAAAAATCCTCTGTATTCTGCCTATTCACCTCTCCCTCTCCCCTAACCCTGGTATGGAGGGGCATCAAGCCCAGCTGCTCATGGCCGGGATCTCACAGAGGTTTTAATGAAACAGCTTTTTCAGTTTTTGCTGTGATGGTCCCCTGCACTCTCTGCATTCACATGTGCACATCTTTTTTCTTCGTATGCAAAGCCCATTTTGCTCATGGTTTTCATGGTTTTCAGGATGAGCTCTCTCCTTGGAGGCTCCACGATCTTCACGAAAACCACCTCCCAGCAGATCTTCCTCACCATTTCACCAGACATGTCCAGACGGGCTTAACTACAGCAACAGACAGAACTTAGGCCCAGGCTGGGATTCTTGCCACATTAAAAAAAGAAAAGAAAAGTAAAGAAAAGAAAAGTAAAGAAAAAGCAAGATGAAAGCAAACTTTGATAAAATGTGGTAGTCCTAATCATTCTCCACTATTATATATTGTTATATATAATATATATTATATAATATATATTATATATTATATATTATGTATAATATATATAATACATTATTATATATTATTAACTTATTTTTTATAGTTAAATAAAACTTCTCACTGGGTACTTTCGATACTTTAGATGTAAGTCATTTAGTTATAAATCTCTCTGCCTCTAACATATGCTCCTGTGGCTTATTCAGTCATTCTTTCAAGAAATACCCATCCAGCCTCTATTGTTTCCCAAGCAAATGCCAAGCACAGGGCAGCCAACATGGATCAGACAGACACGGAGAGTGTAGCCAAGTGAGGTGTAATGGAATGGGGGCTGCCATGTATAGATTCTGTTATGAAGGTAAGCACTTGTGGTCTCTGAACATGTGGTTGAGACCTTTTAACTTCTAGGTCTGATACATTTCACTGAAAGGAAACTAGGAGGCTTTGGAACTAGGTCCATTGAAGTCCTGTCATTGTAATTCTGGGGTGAAAGTCTTATATGGGGACACCAACAAAGAAATTATAGGCAGAATTTTTTAAAGGAGGAAATACAAAACTGGGAAGGAGGTCTAGATTTGTTTTTAGCTGCACAGGGGACAGACTCCAGCCCATGCTGATCTTTCCCTAACTAATTTATAGTGTTAGTAATCTGCACCACACCAATTAGCATTTGATTATTGCCCATTCACTGTCTGGTACTGTCTAAAATGGCTTCAAGTCCATCCATGGATTAGCTGAACAACAAGCTCGTTAGCTCCTTGAAGGCAGGGAGTTACCCTTCCCATAAGCCTGTGTTACTCTTCTTATAAGCGTTTCCTTGGGGCTGAGCTCAGGGTGGCTCAGCGGTGGACCCTCTGTGAATGCAAATGTGAGCTGATACCAAGGCAGGCACCACTGTCTCCAGTCTCCCCAGGGTACTGCTCCCCTTTTCTCCTTCCAAAACATCAGTCTAGACTTGGTCTTTTGCTCCAGCATCCTCATATTGCCTCCAACTCCTCTGGGCCTGTCTGTATTATCTCCTTTTCTCAGTCCCCTCCCCAGCTTAAAAGGTACCTCCTTTCTATTCATTCACATAATACACATTCACGGAGCACTACGGTGTACCAGGTACTATGCAAGGTGATAAGGACACAAAGGCAGCTAACACATAGCTCCTTGTTTTAAAGGGGCTTGCAGTCTCATGAGAGAGGAGACTCGGGTGAATCAAGGACTATGGGACCACGTGTGAGGCACTAAGACAGGGGCAGGTTTAGGGTGCTGTGGGAGCCCCAGGGAGAGGCAGTAAATCCGGAGGGAGCATTACAGCAGACTTCACATGGTGGGGGGCAGAGGGGGTTGGCATTTTGAAAGAATAGTGTATAATAAACAGATGACCCTCACATATTCAAGCTGCAAGAAGCCTAAGTAACATAATCCAACTACCATATTTACAAATGAGGAGACAGACCCAGTGAGGGGGAGGTGTTGTCAAAGGTCGCATCCCTGCTGCTGCAAAGCCAGGACTAGAGGTGGGCTGGGATGCAGCTAGACTTGGCAGTCAGGGCAGGGGTGGAATGGTGATGGTGCTATAGTCTGAAGTAAAATGGAAACAGGAAGCCAGTTAGTGCAATCACCCAGGTGAAAGACGAGAGGTGAAGAGATTATGGTGTTACGGACCATGATGAAGGAGCTGAAAAGTGGTCGGATTCAACCTATATTTAAAAGGGAGAGCTGGAAGGGTTTGCCGGTTGGGATATGGTATGTGAGAGAGAGAGAGGAGGCCTGGGGGCTCCAAGATTTGGGCCTGCGCAACTGGCAGTTTGGAGTTTTCAACAACTAAGACATGGAAAGATGGTAGAAGGGGTAATGAGAAATGATTTGTTTTGGAACATGTTAAATTTGACGTGCCTATTGCATGTCTACTAGAGATATCTAATTGACAATTGAATGTACAAGCCTGGAGTTGGGCTGGAGATACTTATTTTGGATGCATCAGTAGTATGTAGATGGAATTTAAAGCCATGAGAGGATATGATTGCCTATGGAAAGAATGAAGACAGAGAAGGAATGAGGTCTGAGGACTCAATCTTGGACAATTCAGTGTGTAAGGTGGGAAAGACAGAAGGAAATAGCACAGGGGGCCTCAGAAGGGGTGACCAATAAGGTAGGAAGAGAACCAAGAGGGAATAGTTTCCTGGAGGCTAAGTTAAGGCAATATTTCTAGGAGGAGGGAGTTGATCTACTGTCAAATAATGCTGATATGTTGAATTAAATAGTTAGTGAGAAATTGCCACTGGACTTGGCAAGATGGAGACCCCTGGAGACCTCAACGAAAGCAGTTTTGGTGGAGTGGAGGGGACAACAGCCCAACTGAAGTAGATTCAAGAGAGAATGGGAGCAGAGGAAGTAGAGATAGAAAACTCTTTAGATGGTTTCACTGTAAAGGGAACCCACAGACACAGCATCTGTGGAGTCAAGAGAATATTTTTCTTCTTCAAATGAGAGATTATAATCTCTTTGCATTCTGATGTGAATGATCCAGAAGAGAGGGTGCAATTGTTGCTGCAGGAGAGAGAGGTGAAACCTGAAAGAGCTGATCCAAAGGAGGAAGAGGGTGGGGGTAGACGCTGAAGCAGAAGGGTGGCCTCTGTCCCAGGGGAAGGCAGGTCAGAGAGGCAGGCTGCTGGTTCTGGCAGTGGGACGGGGTGGGAATTTGTGTCTGAATGTTTCCCTTTTGTAGTGAAAGAAGAAGCAAAGCCATCAGCTGAGAAAGTGGGGAAGAAGTTGTTGGATGTTTGAGAAGAAGAGAACCATGTAAGAGCATCTAAGAGATGGGGACTGTCCATTGAGTAGGTCACTTGAGGTGGACGCAGGGCCTCTGAACAGCATTAGAGTTCTGCGCTCATGCGTTTACGATGTGGGCCCTTGGCCTCATGCTTTCCTTCAGTCACACTCAGCTGCCTTGGAGCTGGTGAGAAGTGAGTAGAAGACTGGATTTAACTAGAGTTGTGATTTTCTGGGGAAGAGAGAGTGAGTACAAAGATGGACCAAGGAATCTAAGCTGGGAAAGGGGAAGAAGACATAGGGAAAAAGGACTGTAAAAAGTAGTAGTGCCAATAGATCAGTGGTCCGATGGGGTTGAGGACCTGCTGAAATCAGTGTATGTACTGGGAGGGAGATAGGAAAAGAAGAGACGGTAGCCAGCGAGTGGGATGATTGAAACTGAGATTATAAAGAGGGTGCACTTTCTGACCAATAATTCAATCCTGGTATGGTCATGGGAATGGATTTGCTGATGGTGTGGGTGGGAACGCAGATCACTGGAGGAGCAGAAGTGAAGGATGAGAATTCAGAGCTGTGGAAGAATCATCTGTATGGGTACTGAAATCGCTAAGAATTACATCAGGGATAGTGTTGAGTGGGAGAATAAATCCTCATGGGATGAGGAGGCGTGACCTGGAGGTGTGGAGATGACTGTGACAATTTTACTACAGTCTTTAAAGGCTGTAGTACATCAGGCATGAATCTGTGCATAGAACCACAGCCCACTTGACTTCTTCCTAGGCGGTGTGGGGAGGACATTTATCTTTGCCGGCAGATAAATATGAGATCTCTTTTACAGATATCTGTTAGTGTGGCTGCATTCAAACAACTGCTCTATATAGCAAGTGGTGTTCAGTATTACCCCAGGATTCCCTAGAGGTGCTCGAGGGACTGCCAATTGTGTTGGGGAAGGAGGGAGAGAGTGGCAGAAGGGGGCATGGCAGTGGGTTGTCTTGCGAAAAGGAGGATGGAGAGGAGGGGCTGTGTTTCTTTGCTCTATGTCCACCCAAACTTAGAAGCTCCGTATTTAATTGTTCATGTTCAGGGGTTTTCATTTGTTCTGTGCAATGCACACAGGACACATTCAACTCTTACAAACCTCTCCTTGCTCATGAATTTAGTATTCAGAGAGGATTCCCAACACGTTCCTTGCAAATACAATCAGTTCACTGTATGGGTTTTCATTGTGTACAGCAATTATGATAAGGGCATATCATAATGCCTCTTATATCTTGACCCATCTAAATCTATGAGACAATGGATTGGGTTTTAAAGACATTCTGGTCTATTTGAAATAAACTTTTTGGAAATTCCACTTTTATTAGGAGAAATTTTATTTTTATTTTATTTGCAAAGTTTTCATTCCAGTAAATGAAACCAGTTTAGGCGGAGGTGTATAACACATACAGACAAATATAACCATTGATTTTTTTTTTTTGCACTGATATAATTTTATTGTGGCATATGCTTTGTCAAGATGTTGTGACATTACCTCAGGATAGGCTGACACATTCTCCTGACTGTACAATGTAAATGTTTTGACTCACTGAATGTTTCCTTCAGGACAAACATTGAAAGCTGGCAAATCCGTTTTGCTAAAAAAGCCTCCTAGATTATGTACTATTCATCCCCAAAGAAGAATCTGGACCACTGAGAATTGTTTTTTGTTTATTTTAAATCATAGAGGAAAGCTTAGGGCTTTACGGTTACTCTTCTTGTGAAAGTCAAAAAATCAGTCTTGTCCCCATTCATCTCCTGAGATGGTGATCTTGTCTCTTCTTTTAAAAGCAAACTGCAAAAAGTGTCCCATAAGATGAAATGAATAAACAATGGTTTGGTTTTTTTCTTCAGTGACCAATGTACTGAATCAAAAACGGTTTTGCCTAGCTGACAGTTGGGTAAATTTGCTTGGGAATAATGAAATTGGTTCACCCAGTTTTTCTCTGAAGTTCAAACATGCCCAGAGCTCCAACCATTCCCAAAATAGTCATGGGCCTTGGTGTGCCGGGAATATCAGCCAATGGCAGGTTAGTTGGAAGTCACAGAATGAAAGATATTTTCTGATGTCTTCACAGTTGTGCAGGGTTTGGACCTGGCTTTCTTCTTGGAAAAGAGTAGATTTCTTTTCAAGTTCAGTACATCAAGTTCCGCTTACGCCTGGGACATAGGATGCTGAAGAGAGTGTCACTCTCACCTTAGCAGATAAAAAGCTCGATAAACAATAAAGTAATAATTATTTTTGAAACCATTAGAGACATGAGGTTGTGGGCAACCAAATAGCCTGAAATCCAAGAAAAGATAAGACCTTCCAAGGAGACATTGGAAGGGAAGCTCCAGCTCAGCTGAGCAGAGCAGAGCATGGGCAGAGGAGATACCAGGGCCACACTGGAGAAATCTGAATAAAATCAGTAGTTTACTTAACAGTAATTTACCAATGCTAATTTCTTAGTTTTGATACATGTACCATGGTTTTGTAAGACGTTATCATAACATTAGGGGAAGCTGGATGAGGGATATATGAGAACTTTTAATTATCTTTGCAAATTTTCTATAAGTGTAAAATTGCTCCCAAATAAAAGTTAAAACCAAACACCAACTTGTGGTTACCAGGAACTGGGAGTGGGAGAAGATTTGGCTATAAAGGGGAAGAAAAGAAATTTTTGAGTTGATGGAAATGTTCTTTATGTGATCTATATATGTTTGTCAAAACTTTTTGAACTATATCCTAAAAAGGGTAAATTTTTATATATGAAAGTTATATATATGTATATGTAACTATATATAAATTATATCTCAATAAAACCGACTTTTAAAAGAATGTAATGCATCACTGTTGGGGACTTACATAGATGCGAGCTGTAGTAGAGAATGAAAGTGAAAGCCGTTTTCTTTCCTCTATTAAGAATCTCATTTTCAATACCTGGAAAAAAAATCACATTTATCTCAAATTGCTTTTTGAAAAAATGTGAACTGTGAAAGATGGGCCAAATTTTCATTTTTGTAACACAGTAGGAATATTTATAGATACCTTAGCAGCTATGGCACAGCAAACAGAACTGGTGAGTCCACACTGCAACAGAAATTCAGTGGGTGACTGCAGGTCAATTTCTCCTCTATTACACCACTTCCTGTTGGCAAAACAATAGCAACCAGGAGAGTGGTGCTTTTAGCAATCAGGTGGCTCTTTAGAGCAAAGAGGAGGACAGTTTTTAAAATATGTATATGACATAAAATAACTTTCAAAAGTTATTTTGTATTTTATTATTAATTAGTTATTAGAAATTAATACGATTCCCATTCACCTTTGTTCCCCAACCCTTGCAGGAAACCAGAGTTACTAATCTTCTAGAGACAGTCTATGCATTTATGAGCATATGCACGTATTCTTTGTAATGCAAAATGGTAGCATATTATACACTTTCTTCATTTTGCTTTTTTTGTTAATATTTTTTAAAAATATGCCTATGTGTCTTAGTTTGTTCAGGCTGGTATAACAGAATACCATGGACTGAATGGCTTATAAACAACATAGATTTATTTATTACAGTTTTGGAGTCTGGGAGTCCAAGATCAAAGTGCTGACAGGTTCAGCATCTGATGAGGGCCTGCTTCCTGGTCCATAGGCTGCCATCTTTCCACCATGTCCTCACATGGTGGAAGGGGTGAGGGAACTCTCTGGAGTCTGTTTTATAAGGGCACCAATCCCATACCATCACACTGAGGGGTAGAATATCTACACACAAATGTGGCAGGGATACAAACGTCTATAGCACTAAATACGAGATGTCCAATTTTGAATCGAAAGTGCAATTTATTATATTTCAAACAAGGAACTGTATAATTAATCAAAATATGTGCCTAAACTGTCGACATTTTCGCCATCTTAATGATAGCTTGTTTATGCCTGCAGGGAAGAAGCCTGGAGAGCTAGTGGAGATGAAATCGCAAAAGGCGTTTTCCACAGCTTGTTGAGAATTGAATATTTTTCCTTGCAGGAAGTGGTCCAAAGCCTGGAAGAAGTGGTAGTCAGTTAGTGCAAGGTCTAGTGAATACAGTGGATGACAGTTTCCAAGTCCAGCCTCTGCAATTTGAGCAGCGTTGTTTGTGCAACATGTGATCGAGTGTTGTCTTGCAAGAGGATTGGCCTGTCTCTATTGACCAATCGCAAGCATCCTCATCATTCACCCAACTGATTGCAGTAGACATCCCCTGTAAAAGATTGACCAGGTTTCATGAAGCTGTAGTGGATAATACCAGTGCTGGACCACTAAACAGACACCATTAGGTTTTTTTTGATGAATATTCGGTTTTGGACTGTGTTCTGTCACTTCATCTTTATCCAACCATTGTGCCGAACGCTTGTGATTCTCAAAAAGAATCTGTTTTTCATCACGCATAACAATACAGTGTAGAAATGGCTCTCCTTTAAGTTGTGACAGCAAAGAAAAGCACGCGTTGAGCCAATTTCTCTTCTGACACTCATTTAATTCACGTGGAACCCATCTATCCGGCTTCTTTGCCTGCCAATTTGTTTCAAATGGTCCCATATTGTTGGAATAGTAACGTCAAACCTCGCTGCTAATTCACATGTAGGTTGAGATGGATTTGCTTCCACTATAGCTTTCAGTTCATTATCCACCTTGGTCTCAGGTCACCCACAGGGCTCATTTTCAAGATTAAAAGCACCAGAATGGAACTGCTCAAATCATTGACGTACTGTGCGTTCATTAGCCACATTCTTCCCAAACATTTTGTTGATATTTCGAGCTATCTGCACTGCATTGGTTCCATGACAGAACTCATATTCAAAAATAACACGAATTTTGGATTTATCCATGGTTTCACAAAAATTCCTCTAAAAAAATTTGAAACATAATCACAAGCCAAAACATACATTTGAAAGACTGAGGATGTACCTTCATAATAAAAATAAAACAAGAAGTGTCAAAGTGAAATAACAGAGATATTCAGAGATATCAACTGTGAAACTTAGTACTTAAGGAAATCAGACATTTCATACTTAATAACCTAATACAATATATGTAAAATAATGATTTAGAAAAGTAAAATCTTTACAATTCTAAAAAAATGGAACTAAGGCAGGAGTTAATTTAGTGCAAAATATGCATGCCATAAAATGCCATACAAGAAGTAGGCTACTAATGTGTCTCTGAGCTTACAAGCAGCTAATGCGGAGGAAATACAAGCAGTTATATGACTGTAGTGCCCATAACACAAAAACTTACTGTTCTTTTATCATATTCATATATTCCCTCTATGACAATTTTAAACTATTGAATTAAAAATAAAACAAAGGAACATTCACACCAAAATCACAAAAAATCACCAGCCCATTCTAAGACCCGAGAAAAGTTTCTCCCACAGATCCTCATTTAAAAAAAGGTAATGGAATGAAAATCTTCACATCCTCAACTCAACTTGCTTTTCTACTTTATATATGTGGAAGATCAATCCGTATCTTTATATAGAGAGGCAACATCTGGGGATGGCAAGATCGTATTCTATTTCATGGATGCACCATGATTTATTTCGTCAGTCTCTTATTGATGGACAGTTAGAGTATTTCTAGGATTTTGCTCATACAAACCATGCTGCCATGAATTTTTCTCTGTGTATGCCTCATTTCACACATCTGCAAGCTTATCTGTAAGGTAAATTCCTACAAATGGATTTGCTGGGTCAGTGCGTATGGCTACTGTGTATTTTGACAGCTATCACAAAATTGCTCTTCATGGACAATACACCAATTTAGGCTCCCCACTCCCACACATGACTCTCTGCCTGCTTCCCTGTGTCTGCCAGACTCAACGTATGATCCTACTCTCTGATACTGAAAAACAATTCCTGTGAATGAGATTGAACATTGTCCTTTAGGTTTAAGAGCATAATTTTTTCTTTTATTTTCCGATCACCTGTCTGTTCATACCCATGGTCCATTTTACTTTGTTGGGTTCTTGGTCTTTGGCTTATTGATGTAGGAAAACCTTCTGGATTAAAGAAATTATTCTTTCGTGCTATCCATTGCATTTTTTCCCTTGTGTGCTATTTATCTTTTGACCTTGTTCAAGGCATTTTCATTTGGCTATGTGAAAAATTTTTATTTTTATTAATAAAATTTTTCAATAGTTTTTTACTTTTTTGACTTATGGATTTGAAGTTACATTTGGCAAGGTATTCCCCACTCCAAAATAATCTCCTCTTCTTTCTTCAAGTTCTTGTATGTTTCAGTTTGGAATTTATTTACTGCAAAAAAGTAGGATAGGGCTCCAAATTTATCCTCTTCTGAATGGCAATGCAGTTATCCCAACAGAGAATAATCCATCTCAGTTCCACTCCAACCCCCCAGTTTGAAATTGGGAGGGACAACTCCAACTGAAAGGAACCCATGGTAATCTGTAAACACTTCCTTTGTAGCAACTGTAACCTCCAAACACTGCTTTCCCATAACTTAGGCAGCAGGAGAACAAAGACCTTCATGTAAGGACTTTGAGAGATTCAAAAAAGGCCAGCTCAGCCCACAGCCCTTCCTCACCCAGCCAGCCCAGGCAGACACTGGGTTGGCTAGCACCCTTGCGTGACCTACCGTGACAACGAATATACCACAGACTTGTGTTCTCATTTCTCACAATGTTCTGGCTGGATAAGATTTCAAAACACCCTGCTCTTTGGTTTTTATTTTTATTTATTTATTTTTTTTTGAGGGTGAATTTCTCCAGAAAATGAGATCTTCTCTAGGTATTCCACTAGAGGGTGCTTCAACTATACATATGTACATATACGTAAACACATGACCTATGTTGTTTGTGTGGGCTGCACATACACATGCCAAGCAGCTGCTATTTCATGAACAATCTATGACATGGGAGTACAACCTGATTTTTAATGCGCCTCCACACCTTCCACACATAATCAGATGACCTTCCCAGAGATTCCTCCTTTCCCAGTGAGCTGCCAGAATCCAAAGACGTGGGAAATGGAGATCTATCAAAACGGAAACTGTTCACAGTGGTAGGAAAAGGGGCTCCTGGGATGAGTTTCTGTCCTTATTCTCTTTCCCTGGAAGAGGCTTTTTAGGAAGATTTGGGCTTTCAAAGAAAGAGATGGCAAGAGCTCAATTAGAAGTCACAGATAAGTGTCCAAAGTTCTGGATTACATTGGCAGTGGGATGGAGCCATGAGCAGGCTGATGCTCCCAAAAGGTGAGTAGGGTCCTTGGGGACTGCGGGAGGCGGGGTAAAGGGATGAGAGTTGCTGAGTAAGTCAAACCCCTTGGGACTAGCAAGCATGTGGAAGAGAGTAAAAGATGCATATTTTAAAAAGGGATTTCCCTTTTAAGAAGGGAATTGCAGAAATGAGTTAAAAAGATTACTTTTGTCTAAAACTCAAAGCTGAATAAATAAGAAACCTGGAAATCGGAAGTGTGGTGAAGAGAGCTTAAAATTTTACAGCAAATGATGATAAGGACCCAGTAACTGACTTTGGAGCTAAAAGGTAGAACACAATTGCTGGGCCACACCAGAATTTATGATTCAATAGGTCTAGGGTGGCTGCCCAAAAGTGAATGCTTGAAATGTGGTTAGTTTGAACTGATATGTGTGATAAGTTTGGAAACACACCAGATTTCGAAGACTTTGTGCCCCCAAAAAATAAAATATCTCAATAACACTTTTATGTTGATTATATGTTAAGATGATAATGTACTGAATTTAGTGAGTTAAACAAAATATGTTATTAACGAAACTCATTTCACCTGTTTCTTTTGCTTTTTCAAATGTAGTTACTAGGAAATTTAAAATTACGTATGGGTTTGCGTTATATTTCTATTGAACTGTGCTGATTTAGATTAACGTTTCACAAAAGATAATCCTTAAACCACCTGCATAAGAATTACCTGAAGTGCTTGTTAGAAAGACAGATTTCCTAGCCATAACCTACTCATTTCAGAATGTCAGGGGTGGATCAGGAAATCTGCATCTTCAGCTCCTTGGATGAGCTTGATGTACTAAAATTTCACCTGTCGCCATAGACAAACAAGAAAAAGATGGGGAAAAATAAAAATTTTTCAATTAGGATTTGGTGCAATCATACCATGGTGCAATGCAAATCAGGAATCAAGAACAAGAACATTGAGAATGCTCCATCTTCATAAGTAAAGCCCAAGTGAGGGTGTTAGGGGTCTGGCCTTAGTTGAATTGGAGAAGCAGGAATTTGGGACATCTGTCTCCTTGTTACTCAAAATGTGGTCTTTGGACAACAGCATCAGCATCACTTTGGAGTTTATTAGCAATGAAAACGCTAGGCCCTGCCCCAAACCTGTTGACTCGGAATCTGCATTTTAAGGAGATCCCAAGATGATTCAATTGCACCTTAAAATTTTTTTACAACCGTATTGAGGCATATTTTACATATATAATTCACCTACTTCAAGTGTACAATTCAATAACTTTTAGTGAAATTACTAAGTTGTGCAGCCATTATCATAAATCAGTTTTAAAGTACTTCTATTACCCCGATAACCTCTCCTACACCCGTTTACTGTCAATCCTGTTTCTTCCCACCCCTGTCCCAGGCATCCACTGATCTACTGTCTCCATAGATTTGTCTTTTTTGGACATTTCTTTTATAAGAATTTATACAAAGTAATACGATATGTGGTCTCTTGTATCTTGGCTCTTTCATTTAGCGTAATGTTTTTTTGAGGTTTCTCCATGTCGTATAGATATCGATACTTCACTTCTTTTTATTGCCAAATAATATTCCATTGTTACTAATAGACCCCATTTTGTATATCTGTTCATTAGTTGATGGAAATTTGGTTTTGTTCTAATTTTAGGACTATTATGAATAATGCTTCTAAGGACATTCGTGAATAAGCATTTGTGGGCATATGTTTTCATTCCTCTCGGGTAGATTCTTAGGAGGACAATCGCTGGATCGAATGGCAGTGCACACTAAAATTTGAGAAGCGGTTCCGAGCATTTTGTGCATATGCCTTGATGCTAGTGTACATGTACTTGGAAGTTGTTCAGGTCTGGCTGAAGCTTAGCTCTGTTACTAGCAATTGTGTGCTGTTGAGCAAGTAACTTTATTTGGTCCATGAAATAGGTTTATAATCCTTACTGCATAAGGTTACTATGAAGATTAATAAGATACAGGAACCATATACAGGCATTGGAGCCAGAGGAACCTAGGCCAAAGGCTAATCTTGTTATCTTTTTATGATCTTGAGTAAGTTACCAAACCTTCAAAGTCTCAGTTTCTTTATCTATAAATGGGAGACAATAATACACTCCTTGTTAGGCTATTGTTATGTTAGGCTTACATAAAGTAATGCATATAATGATCTTAATACAATACTCAATCAATATTAGCTACTGCTATATAAAGCATCTAACTCAGAGCAAGTGCCCTGGAAATATTGGGTTATCAAAAGATGGTTTCTATATCTTGTATTTTTCCTGGGAAAGAAATCAATTAAGAGGACACACACACACACACACACACACACACACAAATTATTTCACTTTGTGTGGCAGACTCAGGAGCTTCTCCTAAGCAACATTAAACCTTCTCAATGAATTCATTTTTGATTTATAGCCATTCAAATCCAAGTCCAGGAGACTTGTCTATGATGTTGAGGTTTCAGTTCTGGGATGTGCCAATCAGTGCACACTACTTGGTTATAGGCTCAGATTAGCTCAGGAGCTCCTTGGGCACCACAGATTAAAGAAAGATTCTCCAGGAGGTTCTGGGCTGGATTAACTTCATTTAGCAAAGCAGCATTTAGCCAAATAACCTACAGCACCAGGGGGGTCATGAGTCAGTGAGCTTGACTGGTCATTTTTTCAAAAAATTCTAGGACCAGCTTTCAAGGGGAAAGTGAATCCTATCAGTGCTCCGGTTAGCCCCATTACTTAGCCGTCCACCATGCTGACATGCCCTTTTCCTCATTCTAATGTAAAGAACTCTTGAAAAATGTCAGACAGTCACACACGGGCACAAAACGCCTAATTACAAGAGCTTTGGTATATAGTCCCTTCCTTAGATGAGTCCAGTGCCTTGACTATCCTCATCTGTTCCCTCTGCCCAAGTGGCTGGAGGTGAACATGATTGCCTCGCTCTGTGCAGGCAGGAAACTTCATCAGTGAGATCTTCCCACATCTCTGCTGACCAAACTGTGTCTACAGTCTGTTCTGGCTGTGAGGACTTGCTCAGTGGAGAAGTGAGGAGATCTCTTTCTTGCTATCCCTAAGAGGCCACCGTATGAGTCTGCTTGGTTGCCATAACAAAATATCTCAGACTCCTTGGCTTAAACACCAGAAATTGATTTTCTCCCAGTTGTGGAGGCTGGAAAATCCGATCAAGGTCTGGTAGGGTTCTGTTTCTGGCTAAGGCTGTCTTTTGGGCTTGCAGGGGGCTGCCTTCTCACTGTGGCATGACATGGCAGAGAGAGAGAGGAGTCCTCTGGTATTTCTTCTTATAAGGACACTTACCCTGTCAAATCAGAACCCCACCCTATGACCTCATGTAACTATAACAACCTTCTTACAGGCCTATCTCCAAATACAGTCACACTGGGGGTAAGGGCGTCAATATATGAGTTTTGAAGGAACACAATTTAGTTCATAGCAGCCACTTCCCAGAAGGACAGTTTAGAAAGATCCCACTGTGTGGTGAATACAACTGTTCTTCTCTCTGTTGGTGGAGGTGGGGAGATGTGCAAGCCAGAATGAGAGACATTTGCTATAAAGCTAATGCCAGTCTTGAGTTAGACCTGAGGAACTAAGCTCCAAATCGATCGTGTTCACAGGGATAAAATGATTATTGGTGCAAAAAAGGAGGATAAGAGCTGAGAAATGGATAACATTTCATGTTATGAATAAAGAAAAGGAGAAAAGAAGAAAAAGACTTCTGACTCAGGCACCAATTGCTTAGCTTTAATTGTCTATGTAACTGCGATTGCAAAACTGTCTCCCGGCATTTAGCAGAAGTGTTAAAGCATATTAGATCGCTGCTGGGGCTTAATGACAACAGGCATCATCCCAATTCAGAAGGCAATTATTTATCTGGTGACCTTTTACAAAGTGGTGAGTTTTCCTTCAGGATTTTCTACAGTGACTGATATTTCCAATAAACTTGGGTCTCTCCCCTCCCCCCAATCAATTGTTGGTATTTGAATGTCATGAAACTAAAAGCTGTGAAATTAAACCTGCTGTGAAAGCTACGAAAATGAGGAGACTGAAATGAGACTGTAGGTCCCTTTCATATAATATCAGTGCACCATTATCATGTGAATCAGGCGTAATGGGCTGTTGTGATGATGGCAATACAAACTGTTGGACATGGAGTGTTTGTTTGGAAGGGTTAATGTCAATTTCTTCGATGCAACACTGCCCATGATTGCTGGGTCATGCTGGAGGAATTCTTTGTATTCGCTTCCCCAATTTCTGTCCCAATCCACTGTGACAGCAGAGACAATTTTCCTTTGCAATCTGTACAGATCTAAGGCCAAGGGAACAGGTGCCTGGACCAGCCCATCACAGCACAGAGACTTCCAAAGGTGTTTTTATGTATTGTTCTGAAATGTCTCTATAATTTTTAAGCATGTGTGCTTTGGTGGACTGTATTTGTGTCATTGGGATCCGTGACTGCCCTCAGAAACACTGGTAGGGAGTTTCCATTTTCATCTTTGATTTACAAATGAGAATGCTGTTTTCATGGTGCTTTAAAATATGGGTTTAATTATTCAAGTATGGCAAGGCCAACAGATCTGGAGATGACTGCCATTAAAAGATAGTTTATTACTCACAGTTCCCCGAAGGAGAAGGCATGCCTCACCACTCAGGGCCACACAGGGAAGCACCAGTGTGGATCAGAAGGCAGAGGGGGAGGGAAAACTTGGGCGAGAGCCTTTATTGAGGTTCCCTGGGGAAGGAATGGTTGAGGCAGGGTAAGAAGGCTGAAGATGGACTCATTTGAATCTTTCAGTGTGGTTCTGGGGCATAGGGGCTGTCCCTTGTTGTCTCATACCTGGCTGCAGTGATTAGGGAAGGTGCACAGTGGCCCCCAGAAAGGAAGGGCCCTGTGAGAGTCTGATAGTGGTTGGGGTGTGGGCTCTGGACTCGATGGTTTGCATATGAGAGGTGTGCTTATAGGTGACTTCTTTATTATCTCTAGGGATTGGCTAGCCCAGGGAAGGACAGTCTCTCCAGGGTCAGGAAGGCCCTGTCAAAGCATCAGAAACACATAGTTAATACCCAGAGAAATGAGGTGCTATGCATCAGGACTCATGGCTAATCTGGGCAGAACAATAACTACAAAGCGAAATACAGAGATTTCCGGTACCTAACCATAGAATCATAGTTTCAAGCTTTTTTTCCTCGCTCTCTCGTTCTCTTTTCCTCTCAATCTGTCTCCCTTCTGTAGCAAAAAAAAAAAAAGAAAGACAGAAAAAGAATCGTAATTTCAAGCTGGGGAAGAGATCTCTGAATCATCCTACCTTCTTATATAGATGAGGAAACTGGAGCTCAGAGAGGCCGGGTGGCCTTCTCAGTTTCACTAAATACCATGACTTCACTCTCCTCTGTTCATTCCCTTTCTATACCATCCTGACCTGTCCACTACTTTCTAATCTTATAACCCTGGCCCTGTCTCCTCACCCCCATAGGCATGCACGCAGGGAGCTTTCCTCACTCTTCTATTCAGTTTCCTGTTGCGACTATATAACTGGCCCATTTTGGTTCAGGCCAGTGTTATAGCAAAAGAGTGTGGTTTGTTGGAGGATCTTCATCAAACCATGCTGGGAAGCTCTGCTTTAAAGAAAGGAGTTCTCTATTCTAAATAAGCAATCCTGATGAAAGAATCTCAGTGTTTCCTTTTTGATAAATTTACCCCCAGGACCTCACATCTTTTTCATAATATGGCCTCAGGTCTGTAACTTTTCCTTTGGTTCTGTTACAGTAACCAGTGTCTAGTGTCTAGTAACTTCTTTTTCTCTTCTACCAAGGCAAGAGGGTATATGGAATTTTGCAATTTGTAAGTGTAGTCCTCAACTGAGCTTGAGATTTATAGCATGAACCACTTTCCTTAGCTTGGGCTTTATGGTCAGTGAGCAACTTGCTCAGTGGTTTTAACCTTGGATGCAGATTAGAATCATCTAATCCAATGCCAGAGCCCCCTCTCCAGACATTCTGATTTGATTGATTTGGGGTGGGGCTCAGGAAATGGGATATTTTTGATGCTCCCTAGTGATCCCACTATGCAGCCAGAAGTAAAATCACTGAGCTAGAGAAAGACTAGTGTGATTACAAACAAGCCAACAGTAACAGCAAGGTGATACCCTAGATTCATCCATGAAGAGGATGCAGAAACCACCAATCAGATGATCTTCTCCTTTCACAGAAGATCCCTCGGTCCTGCGCTTCAGCCTAAACACAAAACTTGATGACACCACACTTCCACTGAAAACCTTTCAATGGTTCTCTACTGCCTGAGAATAAAGTAGAAAAATCTATAGAGTGACTGTTGTTTCCAGAAGTCAGCCATTCTATCATGCTTGTGGATTGCGTGAGTCAGGAATTTGGACAGGACACGATGGGGATGGCTTGTCTGTGCTCCGTGGTGTCTGGTGTCTCTGCTGGAAAGACTGCCAGGCTGGAGGTGCTGTGACAGCTGGGGGCCGGAATCATCTGTAAGTGTTAGCACTCACACCTGGAGTTGCTGCAGGCTGCCTGCTGGGACCTCAGATAGACCTCTAGACCTGAGCACCAACACGACGGCCTCAGGCTAGTTGGACTTCTTAGCTGGGGTCCCTGCTCCAAGTGTCCAGGGGACAAGGCAGAAGCGACATTGCCTTTTCTGGCCCAGCCTCGGAGGTTACACGGCATCACTTCCCTCCACTCCATTTCTCAAGGCAGTCATAAGCCCACTCCGATTTGATGGGAGGGGACATAACTCCAAGTCTAGATTGGGGACGGTGGCAAGGTCACCTTGTAGAAGCATAAGCAGGATGGGAGATATTATTGGAGCTATCTCTGGAAAATTCAGTCTGCCGCAATGGCAGCGGCTCATTGTCTTACTCTTCACTCCCGTCTAGCTGAAGTGTTTGCAGTTCCCAGAGGACACAATGCTCTTCCACGTCCTCTTTCCCCCATGTTTTTTCTTTTCTCTAGAATGTCTCTCTCCGCTGCTCAAATCCCCCACTCTAATTCTCATCTGCCCTGGGGGGCTTGGCTCAAGCAGTGCCTTCTCAGGGCAGGAGTTCAGGGTGTGCTGGGTGCTCCTCAGGGAGCTGGGCCTCTCTTGGTCCATCTCAGATGTGGCCTCCACCCCACCGTGTGCTGTTTGGGGATTCACTTCTCCCTCTCCCTGACTAACTGTTGATTTTCTCAGAGCAGAGGCCCTTTTCTTTTAACATTCCCAGTTCTTAGCAGTGTTTGGCACAAAGTGGGTGTTCAAAAAATAGTAATAAATGTAGTTCTTACTATTATGGTAAACTCACACCTTATAAATCTAAGATTGAAAAACTATACTTGCCTCATAGGCTTACAATATTCTCCCGGTATTTAAGAGGTTAGAGGATCCAATGGGAACTGGGACTCTCTAGAGATTATCCGGCTTTGCACCTTGGCACTTGCTTGTCCCTTAGCCCTAGGCGGCCATTTAATTTACATTCCACTTGGCTTCTCATTCCCATTACAAAAAGGCCTCCCTTGAGTATTAGTGAACAAATTTGTTAATGCTGGTGAAGTGCCTAGAAGACGGAAGGAGCTGTATGGGAGCTAAATATTATTATTAATGATGGTATGAGATTGATTATTCATTTCCACAGCACTTCTCCTATTCAATCTGTGCAAAATTGGAAATTGGTTGTGCTAAATTGGCTTACCTGCTCCATTTGGCCCTGTCAGGAAAATCAATGAGACACACATGAATATTCTCCCATGTACATAGCCATTTTCAAAGTTAGACAATCATCAATATTTATTGGAGGTGGTTATGGAAAAAAATGAATGAATATTTAACACATGAGAGCATTTAGGTATTATTAAATGTACTGGGACAAGCAAATTTTGAAGCTATATTTGGGCTTTAATTTACAACAGAAAAATCCATATTTTTAATTAGATACATGGTCATGTTTGAGAAGCTGTTTCTGGAAAGGTCTTGGGGCTGAAGGCAGAAATAGAACAACAGCTGAATGGCAAAAGCTACTCTATGCCCTTATGACTAGCCAGGAGTTCCAGATGATTGGAAGTCATTGCTTCTAGAAGTTTCCTGGTTTTATTGATGAGACAGCATCCTGATGTCAGATATGGGAACTTCCCGGTTTAGAGTCACATGTGCTTCTGTGGGCTCTGGATTCTCCACGTCGGGACTGATGGCAAACTTTGCAAGAAGGGATGTTGCTCACTTAATAGCCTGAAGGCACAGGCTCTGATTCCAGAAGCATCAGAAAGATGATGGAAGAGGAGATTCTGGAAGGAACATTGAAGTGGAGAGTGAAAACAAGTGAGTTGTAATTCAGTCTCAGCTACCAGCCAGCTGTGTGGCCTTGGCATATGACTTCGTCTTTATGGGCCTCAGTTTTTCTCATCTGTAAAATGAACTAGAAGATCTTTAAAGTCCTTTCCAGAGTTCACTTTCAATAACTTTACAGACGTACTGAACTGAGCATATGAAGCACCCACATTTGCTCTGCCCCACCTGATACCCAGCCCTCCAAACCTGCTCAGTGAAGATCCCCAGACAACGGGCTCTTCTTTGGCCCTTTGATAGGAGCCAGAGTGGCTGCATCTCCCAGATCTGACCCGGCTGGGCCAGAGACTTTGGCTCCTCTCAGGACTTCTGGGCTCAGATGGAGCACCAGAACATAGGGTAGGGGCTGGAAAACATTTTCTGAAAAGAGCCAGGGAGTAAATATTTCAGATGGTCTCTGTTGCAACTACTCAACTCTGCCATGAAAGCAGCTAAGGAAAATACCTAAGCAAAGAGGTGTCCTGTGTTTCAATAAAACTCTGTGAACTCAAATTTGAGTTTCATACAGTTTTCATGTGTCACAAAATATTTTTCTTCTTTTGATTTTATCTCCAATCATTTAAAAATATAAAAGCCATTCTTAGTTCAAGGTCAGACAAAACCAGGAGGGCTGTCTTTGGTACGACTGGGAGGAACAGCTGTCCTGAACCCACACTTCCCTTTGGGGAAGGGGCCCGTGCAGTCGTCATGGTAAGGAAGGTGAGATGTGACATGTTTGGCAGGGGCACCCTTGATCCCCTTTGCCAGAGAAATAATCCATGGGACAGAAACAGCACCCACCTCCACCCTCTCATTCATGCCTGGGCAGAGGCAGCAGCACAGAGAAACACTCTCTGCTGGGAGGTGAGGCGTGTTCTGGGTTCCGTGTCCAGCCCCTTAGGAGCCTACACACAGGGTGTCCCCCAGGAGGCAGCAGAGATAGGGTGTGAGGGCCCTCTGTATTAGTCAGGGTTTTCCTGAGAAACAGAACCAACAGGAGATGTGTGTGTGTGAGTGTAGAGAGAGAGAGAGAGATTTATTATTTATTATAATTGTGTGGCTAACACAATTTTGGAGGCTGAGAAGTGTCAAGATCTGCCACTGGTGAGCTGGAGATCCAGGACAGCCGATGGCGTAAGTTCCAGGGCAGGAGAAGACCAATGTCTCAGCTCAGCCAGGCAGGCGGAATTCCTTCTTATTCAAACTTTTTGCTCTAGTCAGGTTTTCTATTGATTGGATGAGCCCCACTCGCATTAGGGAGGGCAATCTGTTCTCTGTGATCTATGGATTAAAATGTTAATCTCATCCAGAAACACCCTCATGGACACACCCAGAACAATGTTTGACCAAATGTCTGGACAACCCGTGGCTCAGTCAAACTGACACATAAAAGTAATCATCACACCCTCCTGATAGCGTTGGGATCCTCCTTGTGGATCTGCTTACTTCGGTCACACCTACTGTAAACTTGATCAAGATGGGCTGTGTGGCAGCCATACCACATTCTCCTAGGGTGATCCTTCTCCCTCTCTTCTAAGTGACCATGGCACATCTTTTCATTTCTCCTCAAACCTCCAGCACTTCCTCCCTGCTTCTCTCTCAGCTAATGACATTGCTTCCTGTCCCACTGAGAAAATGGAAGCGCTCTGAGAGAACTTGCAAAAGTTCCCAGCACCACATCTAACTGCCTGCCAGCATCTGCCCCATGCACTCTGCCTTCCTTTCCATTCCTGTAGAGGAACCCCCAATACTCCTGTCCGTGGCTAGCACTCTGCTTGTGCCCTCGTTCCCAATCCCTCTCATCTATCCAAGTACAGCACATCAGCAATTCTTCCTTCTTTTACTTGCATTATAAATTTTCCTTCTCTTCTGGATTATTCTCATTTGCATAGAAATATAGGATTGTTTCCCCCATATTAAGCACATGCACACACATACACACATACATACATGTTCTCTCTCAATCCACTTGTGCCTCCAGCTACTGCTCAATTTCTTTGCTTTCTTTTATAGGAAAGAATTATCTCCAATTCCCTGCCTCCCAATCTCTTTTCAGCACACTCCAAGCAGGACCTCATTTTGACCACTCCGCCAAAATTGCTGAGTCATTCAGATTGCTCACTCTTATCCACCAATGGTATTTGACACAGTCTATCTCTCCATCCTTCTTAAAATCCTTTCCTTCCTTCATCTTGATGAAGGTTTTCCTTCATCTTTTGGAGCATCATACACTCCTCATTTCCTACCTACTGCACAGATGGGTCCTCCTTAGTCTCTTTTGTTGGTTCTTTCTTGTTTTCCAGCCTCAGCATTGGACTCTTCCTTGGACTTCTTTTCATCTTTGTTTACCCCACTGTCTAGATCTCTAGATTTTGTTCATCTCATGGCTTTGCATCTCATGGGTATGCTAACAATTCATAGAATAAACCTCTAGTCTGGGCCTCTCCCCTGAACTTCTGACTTTAGTCTTGAGCTGTCTACTTTACATCTACCCTCAAATGTTCAATATGAATCTCCTATTTAATGGGGCTCAATCCACAACCCTATCCTTTCTTCCCTCTAGACCTCTCAGTGTTAAGCGTCCTAGGGCTGCTGAAACAAAGTTCCACAAACTGGGCGGCCTAAACAACGGAAATTTTTTTCTCTTAGTTCTGGAGTCTAGAAGTCTAGGATCCATTGTCAGCAGAGTTGACTCCTTCTGAGGGCTGAGAGGGAGAATCTGTTCCAGGCCTTCCCCCCAGCTCCTTGTGGTTTGCTGTCAGTCTCTGGTGTTCCCTAGCTTGTGGGTCTCTCTGCTTTCATCTACATATGAAAACCTTTTTGTGTTTGTGTATAAATTTCCCCTTCTTAAAAGAACATTGTTCATATTGGATTAGGGGGTCATCCTACTCCAGTATGACCTCATCTACACTAATTACCTCTGCACTGATCCTATTTCCAAATAGGGTCACATTCTGAGGCATTGGGCGTCAGGAATTCAGCATATGAATGGGGGGAAGGCACAGTTCAAGCCATGATACTCTGCAGCCAGTCTGTCCCATCTCAGCTGATGGCAGTTCCATCTTTCCAGTTGCTTAGGCCAACAACACTGGAATCATCCTTGAATCCTGTCTTGTTAGTCTCCACACCTAATATATCAAAAAGTCCTATTGGCTCTGCCTTTAAAACATACCCAGAATCTGACCATTTTTCACCAACTTCACTGCTATCACCTGGCTTGGACAACCCTCATCTCTCTTCTTGGTAGCTGCAAAAAGGATTTGATCAGTAAAATTTGAATTCAGTTAAAAGGCCGCACTCAAGGATCCAGAAGGGCACATGTGGCCCCGAGGCCACAGGCTCCCTACCTTCACACAAGAACTATCCATTTAAAACATTAGTCAGATTACACGTTCCTCAGCTTAAACTCTCCCAAAGGTGTCACATCCACTAACGGAAGAGCCTCCACTGCCTGACTCCCAGGGTCTCTCTGACCCTCAGTCATTCTGTTCCGGTAGCACTGACCCCTTGTTGCTTGAACACACCAGGAGTTCTCCTGGCTGGAATGTTTCTTCCTCCTGGCTCACTCCTTCGCCTCCTTCCAGTGTGTGCCAGAATGTCCCCTTCCTGTGAGGCTTTCACAAATCAGCCAAAATCAAATGGCAGGCCCTTCCCCTTTTTCATGGAGCTTATGGCAAAAATGAAGGAAGGAAGGTTTGTGTCTAAGATATCCTGCTTTCAAGTGTAATTAACCATTTATATGCACATTATTTCAAAAGAGCACTTATCTGGTTTGTCTAGAAGAAATAGTTTGCAAGCAAGTACTTAGAACAGTGCATTTTTTAATGTCTTGCTTTTTCTTCCTTCTGGAGTGAGCAAGCTCAAAACTACGAGAATGTATGGTCATGAGTTGAAAGTTGCCAATGTTGCAAAAGATCATAAATCTTGGTCAAGGGCAAGGTAAATAGCTCTGCAGACTCATTCGACATTTGTGGAATCCCAGCCATGTTCAGTCTGGAGAGTCTTAAAACCAGGGGACTTGAGACTTGGTCTCAAAAGAAATTAAATTGAAGTTTTTACACCCTCATCTCATAAACACCCAAATTTTTGGTATGAATTTAACTGAGAAATTTAGAATGCTTCTTGCAGCATGCGTTTCATACAGCCTTTAGCATTGTTAGGTTCCCTGCAACTCTGAAGGTCCTGCCAACCAGGGAGAAAAAGAGGGACTCCTCTGTCCCAACTTCTTACCATGGGTCCCTTACACTCACCCATTATTGAAATTGGTAAAATTTCAGTTGCTTCTGCTCTTCTCCAGTTAGCTTACAGTGCTTTCCAGTAGAATATTCTTTGCTTCTTCGAGGTTTCTTCTATTCTCAAGTCTGTCAGATATGCGATGTTTCCTTCTTTCCCTCCTTCCACCCCCAGCGCCCACACTACCTCAGACGTCCTGCAGGGTTTGTGACTGATGGAAGTTTGCCTTACCTACTTGCATTTTGGGGTTTGTGGGAGGATCTTTTCACTGGCTTTGTTGTAAATGCTCTCCTCGCAGGCAACCACCCTCTACACCAAATCTCCCTCTTTCAAATCTTATGGTGAGAGTGATTATCCAAAGAGTAATAATTTAAATCCAGAGAGAGTAAGGAACTTGCCCAGGATCTCACAGCTTATGAGCAGTGGATCTGGGGTTTGAATTTAAGTCTGTTTAACTCTGAATTTTCTCTCTTTACATTATTCAAAACTGACATCTCAATATTGTTATGACTAACATTGGCACTGGATATGTCCTTTACTTTTTCTGGGACCATTATAATTCTTCCTATTTTCCCCCTCTAATCCTTAACTCTACTCAGTGCTTTCTGTTGTTCTCCATCTACATTTGCTTTTTTGAGAAACATTCATTCTGGTAATTTCATCAATCACTTCTATATGATATTTCTAACTATTCTTCCATTCCCCAAATTTCTTTCTTTTAACAATGTATCCCAGATCTTACGTTGCCTTTGGGACATTGGTGTAGGGACTTGAATCTGACCTGCTTTAGGTTCAAATATTAAAAATAAAAACAAAGAAACGCAACCAGAGGCAGTGCTTCCCTTGGCCAGCATCTTCCGCCACGGCCCTGTCACTACAGTTCCACTTGCCTGCTTGGCTTCACACCATCTGCTCCATTAAGAGGGGGTCCTCAGTAGAGTTGTCACAAGCATTACAAAGTGTTAGCAGCAGCTGGTTAAGCATGTTTAAGCTACAGTAGAAAGATGAGTGTTGGCTACAACAGTGCGGTATGAGCTGTTTTGGCAAAGAAGAGTAATGTGTGGCAGATGTGGTACATGACGTTTCTGTGCTAGAGACGCGCGTGACCTCAGCATATCTCAGAGGCAGTAGGAACCCAGCTCCAGTCATGTGGAAATGAAAATCAGAGCCCGGACAACAGCAGTTCTGGAAAATCTGGCTGGATGATAAACTCTGGGCATTGGGTGAAATGATGAGTATAGATGTGAGACATTCAGAAAGCCACTGAACTTCTCCGTGCCTCAGTTTTCTTACCTACAATGCTGATAACCATAGTAGACACCTCATATGATTCTAATAGGAAGTAAATGAGACAACGAATGTCAAGCTCCTAGCTCAGTGACTAACACACAGTAACAAGAGCTCTATAAATTTTAGGAATTGTCATTACCATCTTCTTCCCCATCATCGTATGTTACATGAGGCTGAATATGCACATTGAAGCTTTGTGGTATTTTGGGGGGAAGACGGAGCAGGGAATGGGGTGTAGGGAATTAGAGCAGAAGCAGTCTCTCTGAGCTGAGTAGGCAGCTCCGAGCATCCAAGGCAGGGATGTTAATGCAGCTGGAATTTTACAGGGCAGAGTGCCAGAAAGGAAGGACTTATGCAAAGAGGGAATCCCAAAAATCTGCATAAACGTCCTCTTCAGTCTTTGACTAAATATTAAGATACTTGATATTAAATTTCTTTAATCTGAACAGATATTTCAAAGGGCAAACGGTGCTTTCAGAGGACAGATTGGAAACACTATTAAAAAAAATAGAAACTAGTTAAACTGAAACAAAGAGAAAAATGGCTGAAAAAAGGAAGAGAATCTTAGTGACATGTGGGACATTATCAAGCCATCTAACATGAGTGTAATTGGAGTCCCAAAAGGAGAAGAAATAATGAAATAATTTGAAAAAGCAAGAAATTATTTGAAGAAATAATGCTCCAAAAGTTTCCAAATTTAAAGAAAAATATTAACTCATACATCCAAGCAACTCAAAAAAACCACAAGCAAGATCAATACAAAAGAAAATCATACTTAAGCACACAAAAAACTATCAAAAACAAAAATAAAGAGAAAGTATTAAAAGCAGCCCCTAAAAGACACATTGCATATGAAGGAATACTGATAAGAATTAACATTATCTTCTTGTAAGAAACAAGGCCAATTAGAAGATAGAACGTCATAGCCGAAATACTGGAAGAAAAAAGTCAACCTAGAGTTTTATATCTAGCAAAAATATCTCCCCCCAAATTATAGCAAAATAAAGTTATTCTCTGGTAAACGAAAGCTGAGAGAATTTGTCCCCCACAAAATTGTACTACAAGGCATGGTAAGGAACATGGAACAATGGAGTTGGGGAGGTGGCAGTGAGTTGGATGAATATGCGAAGAGAGGGGATATGGGGGAGAGGAACAGAATCACAGCAGAGACACCTGAAACAGGGTGTGGTCACGTCCTGATAACCCACCCTAAGTTGAAAATATAAGTTGAAATGCCTATAATACACCTAACCTAACAAACATCCCAGCTTAGCTTAGCCTACCTTAAACGTGCTCTAAATACTAACATTAGCCTAGAGTCGGGGAAAATCATCTGGCAACACAGCAGACTGTAGAGTATCACCTGTTTCTGGGGGAAAGATCATTCCAAGCATGGAAAATGCAAAGACCCATAGGATACAGGAAAGAAAGAATAGGGCATTGAAGGGCTGCAAATAAGCTCAGTGGCTCACTGACAGCTGTCACTCACTGCCTCTGCCCAGCACAGACAGTATCTATCCTACCGCAGATTGCTAGTCCGGAAAAGATCAAAATTCAAAATTGTGAAGTCCAAAAACTGTAAGTTAAACCATTATAAGTTGAGGACCATCTGTACTGCCTTCATCAGATTGCTAAATCAAAATGTTCTTCAGGAAAACGAAGAAAAATGATACCAGATGGACATTGCAAAGAAAAAAAGAGTTCTGTTAACTGTAAACGTGAATAAATATAAAAGCCTTTTTCATCTCATTCTTAATCTCTTTAAGAAATAATTTTTTAAAGCAAAATAGTAAAACTGTATCATGGAGTTTGTAACATGTAGAAATAAAATGTATGTCAGTATTTGTTCCAAGGACGGAGTAGGGTAAGTGAAAGCATACTGTTGTAGGTTTCTTATACGTGAAGCAGCCTAATATTTTTCCGAGGTAGACTGTAATCTCAGAGGATCCAATAAAAAATTTTCAAATGAAGCATAGCTAAAATGTTAATAGAGGAAATAAAATAAAACCATAAAAAAACTTAACACAAAAAGAGACAGTAAAAGAGGAAAAAAAGGAATAAAATCTAGATAACACAAGTGAGGGAAAAATAACAAGATGATAGTCTTAAACTCAATTGTATTAATAATTACATTAAGGCAGATATTATCAAACTAGATAAAGGAGCAAGACCCAGACATAGGCTATTTAACAACACACATGTTTTAAATAAAAAGATACAGGTAAATTAAAAAATATAAAAATTAAAAAATATACAATGAGAATATTAGTTGCAAAAAAGCAGAACTAGCTAATTAATAATCAATCAAAGAGACTTTAAGACAATGAGTTTCATTAGAGATAAAGAAGATATTTCATAGTGATAAAAGAGTCAATCAATTAAGAAGACACAATAATCCTAAAATTTGCTTGCAACTAATCATAGGGTTTAAAATACCTGAAGCAAAAACTGACAGAAACAAGGGGAGAAATAAAGACAAATTTATAATTATAACTAGAGATTTTAAGTAGTCCTCTTTCTGTAATTGATAGAAAAAATAGATATGTATGATGAGAAGCTGTTGGCAGGTTTGGGGCCAGGACAGGTGTAATCTCATTTGATTTATGAAGACTGCTCTGGCTTCAAAGCAGAAAGTGGACTGTAGAGAAAATCAGGAAGAAGGTTAGGGGGCTATTACAATAAGCCAGGCAGGAAGCGAGTGGCCTGAGCTATGGTGTCAGTGATGACAGTGGGGAATATGGACAGACCCAAATCTGGCCTGTTGAGACATCCACAACCAGCTAGGTACAAGAGTGGCTCCGTCATTGACTCGAATTCTCATGCAGTAAAACTGGAACAAAGAACAAACTGTAGTTGCTCTGCAAACCCAAAATCTGACATCGTCCTGTCTACCCAGGGATTCTAAGTAAAAAGCAATCCAGTTTGAGGCAGATCAGCAGTGGATAAATTTGCTAATGTTAAGATTGTCAAACATTCATGGGAAAGAATTTATTGAATGTGAACACAGAGTCAAGATTGTATTTTTAAACTTGATGCTTTTAAGAACATTCAAACTCCTGTCTGGCTATTGGCTTAGATATTCTCAGCAGGACATTTCAGTGGGTATGGAGTCAGCTGCCCACCTTTGCTGTTCATCATGCTTTCAGGAAGGCAAGTGATCTGGGAATGGACCCACCAGTGTGGACAGCTACAGACACGAGTGTGTTGAGTAGAGGCCCTTGCTAGCTCTAGTGATTGGCAGATACTCAGAAAGGACACCACTCGGCCTAAATTCCACTCCTATTTACATAGAAAAAAATGCAGTGCTCCCAGACTGGGACCTGAATACAACCCCACTGTAATTTAACAGATATTTATTAAGCAGTTTTCTGTAAGTTGGGCCCTTGTGTGTACTAGGCTATGGTGACAGAATGGTGAAAAGAAACAAAATCTCCCTGTTGCCATGAAGTCGACTGTTGAATGAGAGGAAATAGACATTAAGCAGATAATTAAATAAGTTTCGAGAATTGTGTTAAGTGAGATGAGGGAAAGGTGCTCGACAACATAAAGCATTACAGTGGGGATTTGGGCAAAGAGTCCTTGAGGAAGTGACCTTTAATCAGAAGGTTGCAGAAGAAAAACTGAGTGAGGGTGGGGGAAAGATCATTCCAAGCACAGAGAATGCGAAGACCCATAGGACACAGGGAGGAAAGAATAGGGCATTGACGGGCTGCAAATAAGCCCATGAAGCTGCAGTGAGAAATACAGAGTGGGAGGGAGAGGAAGATGGGGAGAGAGAGGAGAAGGGAGAAAAGGATTTTTTTCCTATGAGCAAAGGAGCAGTGGGAATCCAATATCAAGCTCAAAGCTTTAAGCAACACAGCGCGAGAGAGTCTCAAAGACTGGTTTCTGGGAGCTTAATTTATGACTGCAAGCCAAAGTTTGAAATGCATTCATCCTAGGCTTTAAGATTCACAGAGAATCCCAAGGAGTACCAAAGTCCTGGCATTACCCTCGCTGAGGGAGAAGTCCAGGGGCAGGCTGCGGTTGAAGCTTCAAGCTAGGAATGGTTTAGGGGAACCTCAGACCCCAGATCTCAGGAGCTGACGAAGCCACTTGGGAAACAGACTACACTGCCCATTAACCCAGCATCCTCTTTCTTCGATGCAATTATTGAATTAGGAAGGGAGGCGTTGAAGACGAATGGAAGTTTTTAGCATTAATCACTATCTAATGATGGCAACATCTGAAAGATGTCAGATTTTATTTGATAGATTTATCCTGAAAGTGATATGTACACTGACAGTTGAGGAAATTAATGGTTGACTTTACGAAGGACTGGCAGGATAAACTGACTCTGACAGGCTAAATTAAGACTAGGCTGTTACAGAATGTAAACTGCCAACTTCGAATTTTGAGTGTAATGCTTTAGAGGCTTTCGGTACTGATTTCTGAGCCTCACGAATATGTTTAAATAAATGAAAATTCAAGGGAGGACGTTATCTTGAAGAGATGATATTATAACAGAGTGATGAATAAATAATTTCGAAGTGGCATCTTCAACCATGCACATGTTTTTAAATGCACAGATTTATTAATAGAATCAAATAAGATAAAACAAAATGAATCAATTTCAGGCTTTTATTTGAAATTTTAGGGTGTGTGTAAATTCCTTGAGGGCAGAAATCTGTCTCATGAATCTCTGCATTCCTAGTGCCTAGCACAGGGAAGGGCACACAGTTGGCACTCAATAAATGTTAGTTGCAAAAATGTGTGGTGTGTCAGTGTTAGTGACTGATACCAGGTAATCGATTAACATTCGTCATTTTCTAATTTATGTAATGCTGGGTATTAAACTAATTATTTTTATGTACAAAAATGAATTGAAGGATTTCATGGAAAATGAACTTTACTAATCTTCTTAACCTCTGGAATAATTTGGAAAATATGTTTCAAGCTGAATGATATAGTACTTTCCAGAGTCAACCGCATTGAAATAATTTAATTATTTTATCAGTTTGTCTGTATAAAAGAGATTGACTGTTTCCATTTTCCCCTCTTTTTAATTTTTCCAAAATTATTTTCTATATGATTCATTCCTTTCTAAAGAGAATCTTTTGTAGCACAGACGTGATTTATTGATTGAGTTGTGTTCCTATCAAATTTTACTCTTTATAGATATTGCTATGCATTTGCTTTTGAAAACACTATTTACATCAAGTCTCATTCATCTGGTTTAAGTTTTAAAGATTTAAATTTTGATAAAAATATGATTTTCCAGTCATAGCAAATTTTACCAAGTGTGGTTTTAACTACTATCAATTTTAGTTTGTGTTGATTTTTTTCTTCCAATAATGTTCATTATGTATTGAAGGAAAATCCATCAGAAAATCATGAGCAATACTGTAAAATGTAGAGATGTGAAGAGATCAGGGTTTGGGGGAGACGGGAGTGGTTTGGATGAATAGGAGATGAGGCAGGAGATGGGAGAGAGGGTGAGAGGCAGAGGATGGGGAAATAATGACTATCAGATTGTTAAGTCAAAAATGTTTACCTTCATTAAAGGAAATGTTTATTATTGATTGGGTTCTCATGCTTGGCACCCTCAAATTTCATTTAGAATTAAGTTACCCCACATTTTCACTAAGTAAAAGATCACATTAATCTGCTAAGAAATTTTACAAATGTTGAATTACAACCTTCTCATAAAATTTCTTAATAGTTCCTTACCTTGAATAGGGTCCCTCTTCTGAAGCTCATTTTCCAAACATAATACCCTAGGCACATTTTAGAGGTGAAAGGTCCAGCCTTCAAATCCAGGAACCACTTCCTAAGTTGTAGACAGAGCCTGAATGTCCTCATGTGCCGTCTTTGAACATGAATTTAAAATATTTTTTTTCTTTTTTTGAGACAGAGTCTCATTGTGTTGCCCGGGCTAGAGTGCCATGGTGTCAGCCTAGCTCACAGCAACCTCAAACTCCTGGGCTCAAGCGATCCTCCTGCCTCAGCCTCCCGAGTAGCTGGGACTACAGGCATGCACCACTATGCCCGGCCAATTTTTTCTA